>VWPV01030255.1:0-37769 GCA_013389885.1 Geococcyx californianus | reverse complement strand
TTTTTTTTTTTTTCTTATGAATAACTTCATTTGAGGTAAAGAAAGAAAAGTGTTGGTATAAAACTGCCTTTCAAATACAGCAGTTGCTTCCTTGCTGTGTCAGCAAACACATTAGAAAGAAAAGGCATGCTCCGTAACCTACATTTCAAAGGTCACAGCGCTACTGCTCCAGGCTTCTGAAAACCACAGCTCATGCCAGCATCATGGCTGGGTTGAAGATCTGGTCTGTTTGGCTGGTTATACTATACCATTTCTGTCAAAGATGTATCCCAAGTGGAATTTCAACACACGTTGAAATAGGTAAGACATGTTCAGAATGAATTTTCCTGTCTTTAGAAGTGGTTGGGAAGAGAAGTAAATTCGTATTTGGCTGGAATGCAAAGGGAGGAAATAGTGATGAGCATTCTACATAATTTTTTAAAAAACTGTGAGTAATATATAAGATAGATGAGTAGTTTGCTTTAAAGGTTTGAAACTTTGCTGGTTTTATAAGCAAAATGATTGAATTGATTTAGTTGCGTATTTTCCTGTCTTCTAAAACACAGAGATTATGTAACTGGAATGTTTGTGTCTGAGAGTCTTGCAGACAAGAGTTTGATTTGGAGAAAGAAGAGGAATACTTTACCTAATTTATGGGATTGTTATATTTAAACTAGAATATAACACAGATCATTTGTGACAGCTCTGTTTTCAAACTGTTGTGTATTAATTTTGCCATGTCTGCAGAAAATAGATAAAATGCTGTTATGTGTTTGTGTCTAGGACTAACATAATGGAAAATTTTGTTCTGTGTCTCTTTCTAGTAGGCTACCTGTAGCCTTAAGAGCCTAGATTTGTAGAGAATGGAGGAGAGAACTGTGTGAACATCAAAATGGAGAAATATTTCTGTTTCAAGTTTCTTGTTTGCATGTATTATCTTAAAAATCTTCTTTCTGTTGTAATACTTGTAAGAACTCTTATGAGTAACGTGAGGTTATTCTGAAACGATTACTCATAAAAAATTGGCAGTTTTAGTTGTTTGTTCTTGTTTCTGATTCTAAATTTGTTGTTCAAACAAATAGTAAAAAGTATGATGTGTCTTCAGGTCGTTTTCTCAGACTTTAAGTACTGAATATGTGCAACTTTGAATGAGTTCAAGGCTGGGATTATTTATGGCATTAATTGGATATTAACAGTATGTTCCCTTACCAAGTGTTGTGCCCTTGGTCAGCACCCTGCAGCCATTCACTTTTCCTAATGATAAGTCAAGAAACCCATTGCATGGGGTTAGACAGGTGCATGCATCTTTGTAAGCTTGGGGCTCTGTGTACTGAGCATGAGCTTCTGAAAAATTGAAATATCAGATTTGGCAGAATAGAGTGTATTTGCAAGAAATCTACAAAGAGAAACAAGAGCTTATGACTGCCCTAAAGCAGTCGTTTGTTTTTAATCAAGAAAGCATATTACAGAAAACCTGCATTTATGTAATTTAAATATGTTGGTTGTCTGTTCGGTGTGTACACTGAACTATTTAGGCAAAGTTTAGAACAGATTTTTTCCATTTCTCTGAAAATAGCATTAAACTGGCATCAGTTCTGATGCTGCTAAAATCAGTGCTGCTATTAACGTGCAGAAGTCCATGATGATAAGACACTGTAAGTTATTGCCCAAAAACACTGAGTATTCCAGGAAAAAAAATGAATGGACTGTAGAAAGGAACCCTTCTGACTCAAAACCAGCACCAAAATGTATCTTGGACAGACCTCTGAAAACACTTTTAAAACAGTGAAAAGCTCTGCCTGTTCAAAATGTTGATCATGTTCAGTGTGCTCGGCAGAGTGGTGCTGTGTCCTACTTGCCACGGCCTTGACGCTGAAGACAGGCTCAAATGGGCAAGCTCTCCCCCTTGAGGGGCTCCTGTCAGACCCATGGGGCTCCATGAAACTGTGGTGATCCATCACGAAATTCATTGTAAAGGTGAACTTGTAGGAATTGAGCCCACATGAGTAATGAGAGAATTTGGGGGAGGTGGGAAACACAAAAAGCAAACTGCCAAACTGAGACTCTCACTTGGAAAGAGAGATGTGGGTTTAAATCACTGAACCTTAAAATGACAGGGGTTTTTTTAGTACTGGTTTTAAGTTATTCCTATTTTGGTACAAGAATGGTCCTTAAGGTATCTAACATATTTGTATAAGGATGGTTTAGATCAGAGGGTAAAATTCCAAGTGAAAGACCATTAAAACTCATGGGGTTTTGTCTAGATCTTATTCAGGAATGATAAAAGGGGGTTCTTTTGTGTTGTGATGTGCATTTCATAAGAATCTAATTAGGTTCAAGTGTATTCTGTGTGTCCCTCCAAGATGCCTCCATCAGCCCAGCAAAATGGTGGCTCCTGTTCACAGCAGCTGCTGAGTCAAAAAGTGGCGCCAACTGAAAGAAATCAAACTGGAACTCAGAGCAATCAACCAACTCCTGCCACCTGTCCTGGCTCCCCAAATCCTCTGTGTTGGCAAGGGAAAGAAAAATTCCCTGAAAGATTTTGAAACTGTAACACTGGGTTATCTTGATCAGTCCTAGTTGGTAAATGGCTTCAAGTGAGGAGTAGATCTGTGTGGGAATAAAAGATGATAACCCATGCATGCAGTTCCAATGAGATACTTTTAGAAGTGTTGTTGGGTATTTTTATAATAATGTTGACAGATTCTCCTTGGGATCTAACATTAATTACAAGGAGAAAAGTGGTGTCGGTTTCATTCCATTTTATGCTTGCTCAATAAATATGTTAGAATCATAGAATCATAAGGTTGGAAGAGACCTCTGAGATCACCAAGTCCAACCGTGCCTGTCTCCCTACTAAACCATGTCCCTAAGAAACTCATCCACCCATCTTTTAAATACCTACAGGGATGGGAACTCCACCACCTCCCTGGGCAGCTGTGCCAATCCCTGAACACTCTTTCAGTGAAGAAATGCTTCCTAATGTCCAGTCTAAACCTCCCCTGGCACAACTTGCAAATGAGAATTACCAGTAAGAATGTCTGCCTGTTCAGTGAATAGAAGGTCTTGTTTACCTTGCTGACACTAGATTTTTGTTGGGTTTTGTACATGTTAAAAATTAATCAAACGGTTAAACATCTGCATTGATTGCTGAGGTACCTTTTTCAATGTTAAGCGCAACAATGAAACTTCAATGCAGTTCAGGTGGATCATTTACGGCTAGGATTTTATGATCTATATCTCTATTCAAGCCAGGTGTGATCATGTCAGTTCACTGCTGTAGCTCAGTTCTTGACATGGGAAGTTCCTTTTCCCTGCAACTTTGGTGGATTTTGTCAGCTTGGAAGCTGGGAATTAGAGGGAAATGGTGAGACCTCGGTGTCCAGTTGTGCCACAGAAAATCCCTAGGTGAGAAAACACATCCTCTCACATGTACAGAATTTTTTGAGAAATCATGTTTCATGCGCATGTGCCACTTGGCTTAGATATGACAATGCGGTGTATTTTGGTTCTGGTAATGCTTCTAACAAAACGTTAGCTTGGCCACAGTATCTATAAATCATCTATTTTTCTTTTTTTTTTCAGCACATAGAGCTCTGGAATTTTTCATAAAGCATGAAGGGAATGTTAATTATAGACGGGTAAGAAGCATATTATTGCTTAATTTTGTACCCCTTTTTTTCTGAGTCTTTTTCTCTCTGTCTTCTTGCCTTTCTTTTTTGTATTATTTATTCTCCATAAAGTACGCATAAATATTGTGCCTAGGCTGTATTTTTAACTTTTTTTTAAAATGTTGAGTGTTGAAATGTTGAAGAACATTTGACTCCTGAATACTATTGCAAATATATAGTTATTATAATAGTGCGTCTGTACTGTGTGTGTTTTTTTACATTTTTTCCCATCGTCTTAAATCATGTCCTCTGTGGTTAGCTGTATTAGAAGAATCAGTAGAGGACTTTTGGAAAGGAGGTTTAATAAACATAAGGACAGTAAAATCTCAGTAAGGTTTTGAATTTAGTCCACGACACATATAATTTCTGATTGGTGTAAATGGCTTTTTCTTTCATGGACTGTACCCAGCATAGCACTGTAAGCATGTGAACAGTTTTCATGAACACGTGGACAAAACACATACGTGTTTAAAACATTTTTAATAACCTTTAGCATGATGTAAATAAGACTATTTTATATAATTTGATCTTTTATCCAAGTAGGAGTTCACTCAATGAAAGTATTCACATTGTCCATTACAGACAGCTATTACTGTGGTTCAGAGGATGTAAGATAGGAGACACGGTTTTGTGTCCAGTCCAAGAAGGTGACTTCACCAGCACCTAACTTAAATCATACAAATACTTTCCTAAATGACCTTTCAAATTACACTGTCTACTGATTAGTTTAGTTTTGCTTACAAGTATTTTGGCAAGGAGAGGAGTGGGATAGGATGATGGGGGATTGTGATGACACTGGAATAACATGTTTTACCAAGGTAATAGTTGTATCTTTCTGGATATTTAAATTTTATCTTTGATATTGGCAGTGAAGTGTGGGTTTCTGCTGTGCAATTGCATTCTGATTCCTGTTTCCCCCATCCTTTTCCCAGTTATTACTAAATCACCAAGATGCATTTCAGGCTGGGAGCACTTATCCTGATGCCTTTTATCCCTCAATCTGCAAAAGTGGTAAGAAAAGCTTTATAAGTCCAATATTGTAACAACTGTATTTTTATGTGAAAATCTTGAAGAATTTGGAAAATTTGAAAATAGTTATGTTGAAAGAAATTAATTACAGCCAAAAATACCTTTCTGCAGAAAAATCCACCATTTTTTTTAGTATTTTGAGCCTTTTTGTAGAACTGTGTAAGAAAAGAATCATAGAATAGTTTGGGTTGGAAGGGACTCACAAAGGTGATCCAGTCTAACACCCCTGCACTGAGCAGGGACTTCTTCAATGCGATCAGGTTGCTCAGTGCCCCGTCCAGTCTGGCCTTGAATGATTCCACAGAGGGGGTATCTACCACCTCTCTGGGCAAGCTGGGCCAGTGTGGCATTCTGGGCTGTGGACACACATTGTCAGCACAAGTCCAGTTTTTCATCCACCAGCACCCCCAAATCCTTCTCAACTGGGCTGCTCTCAATCTGTTCTCTGCCCAGCATGTACTGATATCGGGGGTTGCCTCAACCCCTGTGCAGGACCTCGTTGAACCTCATGAAGTTCACATGGGCTCACGTCTCAATCTTTTCCAGGTCCATCTGGATGGCATCCCATCCGTCAGATGTGTGAACCACATCACTCAGCTTGGTGTCATCAGCAAAGTTGCTGAGGGTACACTCGATCCTACTATGTCATTGATGGAGGTATTAAACAGCACTGGTCCTGATACGGACCCCTGAGAGACATCGCTTGTCAACAATCTCCATCTATACATCGAGTCATTGACCACCGCCCTGTGGTAGCGACTATCCAACCAATTCCTGATCCACCAAACAGTTCAGTTATGAAATTCATATCTCTCCAATTTAGAGGGAAGGATGTTCTGGGGGAATGTGTCTAAAGGCCTTACAGATGGCATTTGTAGCTCTTCCCTTGCTCACTGACGTAGTTGCTCTGTCATAGAAGGCCAGTGTGTTGGTCAGGCAGGATTTGCCCTTGGTGAAGCCATGTGGGCTGTCTTGAATCACTTCCCTGTCCTCCATATGCTTTAATCTAGTTTCTAGGAGGGTTTGCTCTGTGATCTTCCCAGGCGGAGAGGTTAGGTTGACAGGTTGGTAGTTCCCAGAGACCTCTTTTCTACCCTTCTTGAAAACAGGTGCAATGTTTCCCTTTCTCCAGTCACCACGGACTCCACCTAGCTGCCTTGACTTTTCAGATATGGAGAGCTGCTTGACTGGTACATCATCCAATTCCCTCACGACTCTGGGATGCAGCTCATCAGGTCCTGTAGACTTACATATATTCAGATTAGGTCATCACGAACCTGATCTTCTTTTCCAGTAGAAGGGACTTTGCCCTCCTAGAGCCTGCCTTATTGTCCATTTGAAAATGTTTTAAGAAAGTAACTTTTGGGGAAATCTGTTTAATGTGTAGAGCAATTTGATAGAAGAATGCTGTTTTACAAAATTAGGTCAGATGACTGAGTACTCTCTCGGGGAGAAACTGAGAGGTCTTAGGGAAAGCTTAGAACTAATTTCTATGTTACAAAGTATTACTATCTGTCAGGTCAGCCACAAGGCTGACAGGAGAATATAAAAAGCCTATAAAAAATTAAATAGTATTGGATTTGCTGGTGTGTGTGTGGGCAAAGTGTAATATCCCAGTTTAAAGCATCTCTTTTCCAGCCGGCTATCTTTTGCCTTTTCCTCTTTGAAATTAATGACAGTTTTAGTTTTGGTGCTTGCAGATGTAAACAGTGCAGTACAAAATTAGAACCCTGTTGCAGTGGCTGTAAAGAGTATATCTTGACTTGCAGCTGGTCCCCTGATGTTTCTGCTCTTGTAGGTCAGCTCTTGATCATAATCAACTTCTTCTTCGACACCAAAGCTATGAAAGTGAGAGTTTGCTCCAGGAAATTTGCAACTAAATTGCTGTATCTGAATAGTGAGCAATTATCAAATGGGACAAAGGCAGCCCGCTCTCCAAAAACAGGCTATGAGGATGTCTGGGCAGGTACAAGAGACAAGGCAGTGATGCGTAGCTTGGGTGAGGATATCCAGGCAACTGATGGTTGAGATCTTACTGAAAGTCTGACGTATGGGAAGTAGTTTATTTTAGTGAGTCATGCAAATACAGATCCATTAAAAGTGTTCTTAGGATCTTTGTTTGATTTGCCTCATCTTTTACATATTTTTCATCTGAGTGCTACTGCTTCCACTTATCTCAGTATTTGTTTTTCCTACTTCAAACTTCAAACTCTTGTTTGTCTTTCCAAGGACAGCTGGACTCAGAGTCTTAAATAACACAGTGGCAGCTGGACTTATTGTTTCTCAGTCATAGGTTGTTGGTGCTGACTATTATTTAGGTGAGGTACAGGCTCCTTGGTTTATATCCTGATGGGCAGGTTGTCCCATCCAGGTTGCCTACATGTGGATTTTCTCTGTTGTTATGTTGTGGTGCTCAGTTCACATCCAGATTGCCCCTCTGCTTTGGCATTTAATACTGGTTTTGTCACTGTTCCTGATCTTCTGCCTGGCTCTGCTAACGTCTTGTCCCAAAGTTTGGTCTCACTTGCCTTGTTTTCAGGACTGATGTTCTGGATTTTCTTCAATTCTACCTTAACTTCGTTATTTCTGTCTACTGCATCCTTCCTTTCTAACAGTTTTGACTTCTTATACCAGACTTATACCAGACAGTCTGGTGATCAGAGCCTCTCTGCCTGAAGCCTTCAGCCCTCATTCCTACGCTGATGTTGGAGTCCACCTTTCATTGTTTTATGCTTGGGCCACTTGTCAGCAGTCACCTTAGTCAATGTGAAACAAACAGGTACCTCTACAGATCTGAGCTGTTTCAACTGTGCGCATCTATGTCAAGAAAAAAGACAAACAAACTGCCTTTCTAAACAGGAGACAAACTTAGATGTAGAAGTCTACTCTGTGAACTTTTCACTTTGATCTAGCAAATCTCATCCTTACGTTACCTAGTTCAGCTGCACTGTAAAATGTCAAGAGGCCAGGAGGTGACTGAATCACCCACAAGGTCTATTCTCTAATTTAATACACCTTGATCTTCTACAGTTTCAGAGTTCTGTCTGAATAAACTGATGCTGTTCCTCCAAGTGTATTTATGGTCTGAACAATCTGTCTCCTGCCTACTTTCTTCCTCCTTAGAGAACTTAATATTTTGCTGTGTCTTATCACATCAGCATCACTTTGCCCTCGGCTTGATATAGAATTTTTTTGAGGCAAGGTCACTGTTAGATCTTACATAATCTCTTCTGCATAAATCTAGATGAGAGTAATAATTGATGCTTCGAAGGAAAACCTGCTTCTCCTGCTTTCCTCTGTCCTTCTTCTGTTCTTGCACTGACTACATCTTGCCAAGTTTGCCATTCTGTTGAAAATTGTGATAATGATGACATAGCCCTCCTCCATCCTGTGGAAACCGCTACCTACCTCAAAGCATAATGTTTTGAGTTGGCTGCCATGCCCCTCAGCTTTTCTGCTTCATTCATTTAGTCTACAGCTTGTCTGTCCTCTTTATCCTCTCCGCTTGGGAAGCAGTTTTTTATTGTACTGTACTTACTCACAGGCACAGAGAAAGAGAGCAGGCACAAAGTTTCCAGATGCTTCAAATGATAATTGTAGAAAGAAAATCTAGTATCTATCTTGACAGTAGAAATCATACAAAAATCACAGAATCACAGAACAATAGGGGCTGGAAGGGACCTCTGAAGATCATCCAGTCCAACTCCCCCTGCTAAAGCAGGTTCACCAACAGCAGGTTGCACAGGAATACATCCAGGTGGACAATCCACAGCCTCCCTGGGCAACCTGCTCCAGTGCTTTGTCAACTCTCAAAGTAAAGAAGCTTTTCCTCATGTTTAGAAATATCAAAAACATCTCATTTGAATCATCTCATGTAAGCAGATGCAAAATGTATCATCTGTATTATATGAAATTTAAAAGAAGTCTATGTTTTTTCATGGAAAAAAAATTTTCTTTTTTTTATTTTTTTCCCCCAAAAAATAGATCAAATACTGATATAATTTTATTGCAATAGGAATATTCCATGATGTGTCTGAGGACACTCACTGGTCACCATTTCTCAATGCAAGTATTCACTACATCAGAAGGAATTACCCTCAGCCTTGGGAAGAGGTAAGAAAATTGCATTAACTTTTGACTTTGCTTTCTGCTGTTTTCTGCACCTTCGCTTATTGTTGTGATTTTATCATTTTGAGAAACATAAAAAAAAGTACATGTTCCTAAAGTTTCTGCTGGTACAGGAGAATGTGAAATCCTGTCTTCATCTTTACTAGACAAAAAAGCTGTAGCTTCCATATAAAGTCTTTTAGTTACCTCCAATGTGGTCTGGTGCTTATGTATTTTCAGATGTGATTGGTAGTCTTGTATTATTTTTAGATCTTATTGAGTGTTTACTAGTTGAAAACCAGATTTCTCACATATGAAATATTGGGCTTGGTCCTGATTTGCTCTTGTTTATGGTATATGAGCCACAATAAGAGGAGAAGAAAAACAAACTGTCAAAAGTGAGAATTAGTTTAAAGGAAATATTTTTTTCTTTTCTTTACTGGAGAATTTGCCCTTCTCTGCCTGCTCATGAGTCATACAGGTGCAGCAGCGTTTGAGAGCAGGCATTCTTTAAAACCTAAACAAGTCTGCCTGCCTTTTGACTGGCCATTGATGATACTGATCTTGTGACCAATTATCCCTCGGGAAGTATAAATTCATCAGAAACTATGATTCAATTACATATTTTTAAAAGACCTTTGGTTCTTCTGTGTTTCAACGCAGAGAAGTCTTTTCTAGAGAAATGACATTTCTGTTGCTGTTAAAGTTACTGCAAATAACTTTTCTATTTGTAGGAATGAGTCATTTCACAGCTGGGCCTTAATTAGGTTTTTTTACAGTGAACACCACTAGCAAAGGAATGTCTGTCTCGCCTCTCTGTGTTTGCACAACACCTATGGTGGCAAAGGGGGTTCACTCCTTGAAAGAAGTAATTAGTCTATGGTCCAGAAGAACCCTTCAGTACACATCCAACTTCAAGTACACAAGTTCTCCTGACATCAACCATGTAATTTTATGTCCTCAGGCTGTATGAAGTGCTTAAAGCTTCTCAAGTCACAAAAATTGACTCTGGCATCAAAGAATGTGTAGTCAACACTTTGTCATGCTAGGTTCTTGGATTGTAAGAGTGTCTCATCTATGTCCTTGTATAATGCACTGGTGTAAAATGCTCACCTCTTCTTAAAGACTGATATCACTACAAGTGGATTGTTGTTGTGTAGGCTACAGAGAAGCTGGTGGCTTTCCTGTTTGGAATTGCCTCACATATGGTGGCAGATGTTAGCTGGCATAGCCTGGGCATCGACCAAGGATTTCTAAAGGCCATGGGAGATGTAAGCCTGTATTATTCTATTTTTTAATATAATTTCATTTATTGAAATTGATAGCTTTGCTTTGGACCGTAGGGGGGAGGGAAGAGAAAAGCTGGAGCCCTGTTTCAGGAAGATTTTCAGAGAAACTTATTTTCACAGACTCTGTAAGAATGAAATTGGTCAGGTTTGGGACCCGTAAACTTCAGGGCTGCTTGGACTATTTGTTTCTGCTCATAAGTTTCTATGGAAGGCCAAGTAATATAAACAGACAATTCTCTTGGCTTTTTTCTTTCGCCAGATTGATTTTCATGGTTCATACTCAGAAGCTCACAGTGTTGGCGATTTTGGTAATGTTTCTGTTTGCTGATCCTAGATCCTTCCACTGGAATAATTAGTCCTCTCAAAATTGCAGTGGGTGATTCCAGCTCTTACCCTGTGCGATGCAGAAGCCAAGAATGTGTCATATGGACATTGTATTTTCACTCTTCCCCATAGCTTCCAAAGCTTCACTAACCCTGTCCTCATGCTAAATGTTTCAGGAGGTGTGATAGATCATATGGGCATTTGTATTAAAGGGATTTGTATTGAGGGATGCTAACGTTTAAAGGAGTCACTACCGTGATTTAAAATTTTGCATTATTCTTATTCTCTGAAAGTATAAAGTATGCGGCACAGTTTCAGGTGGACTATTTATGTATTCTAAATATAAAACTGGAGGATTTACCATGTAAGCATAGATAGTATAGCTATACATTGCTTCATCCATGCTGTTATGCCTGATAAATACTTAATGGGTTTGGTTTGCTGGGCTTTGTGGGGTTTTTTTCATCCTTCAATCTGCAGGAGGAGACGTAGTGAGTCAATTTGAGCTGGACTTCAGTTATCTGACATCAAACTGGTAAGCTAATGAGATTACCTTCTTTAAATAATTGTTTCTCCTTACTCTGTATACTCACTGGGTTATAACAAAATGTCCTTCATCTTTCTTTCAAAAGAATCCCTTGGGGCTACTGTAATTTTTCTGAGTTTAGTATTCATTATATGCAAATCTACTGTTCCCTGACATGAAAAACTGGAAGGATAGAAGGAAAAAGAGTTTTACTGATAGAAACACAGCAAGAAAGTTTATTTATCACTGAAGGGAATTACAAATCATTCTATATAAAATAATCAGTGAATAAGATTTGCTGTGATGTCCTAGCAATTAATTAAATAACTCAGTTACATAAATCTCACTTAGATGTCCATTTAAATTTTTGGAAGTCGAGGATGTTGACAGTTATAGATACTGTGGAATTCAGGTGGGTTTTAAAAGCATAAAAAGAAGCTGAAATTTGAGATATACACAATATTTTTCTTACAGTTTTTAAATGAAATCAAAAAAACCCCAAACCTCACACTTGCTTTTTGTCTGCTGATAAAGTAGGCCGTTTGAGTTGTTTTGTTTAAGTAGGGTATAGTTCGTTTATCTGTAGACAGCACAGTTCATTAATAAAATTCTGGCAGAGCTGTGGGAAACATCTGTTTGCCTAGGAGTAGATTTGGCACAGCGGAGAGTTGGAGAACAACCTCCAAGATTATGTGATCATCATTACCAAGCCAAGCAACCAGTGTGGATGCTCTATGAGAAGTAGCCGTAAGGGAATGGTTCTACAGGTTTCTAGCTTTCAACCTAAACAGGAGGAGACTCTTGCACAGAGATTAACTGCACCTACAGTCTTGGTCTTTCTGGCATTTGTAAATCTTCATAACCTTCTACAGTCATTTGAAATTCAGAATATTTCAAAGCAGGCTATTGTTATTACAAAAACTGCCATCTTTTATCAGGTGATGTGGAAAAGCTATTTTTATAATACCTTCATCTTGTTTCTAGGTATGTACCTGTCAAAGACCTGGCAGCTATCTATAAAGAATTTTATGGAAGAGAGATCATAACTGAAAGCACAATTACTGACTGTACTTACCTGCTGTTTCTTGAACTGTAAGTTGAATAGCTTTGTCTGGGTTTTTCATAAGTGAAACACTTGTAGAAAATTCATTATAATCCTGTTTCAAATGCTAGCTCAGAAATTTATGCGTTGAGGCTAGCAATACAGACTCCCTACTAGACCCCAAAATCATAAAACATCTGAATTTTTTTAATGACAAGAATACAAATTTGGACTGTTTAGAGACTGTTAAATTCATTGTTACACCACAGATTCAGCTTTCAGCTACTTAGCACATTTACACATACGTACACTTGTGTCTTCCAGTGCCTTTGCAGTGTGGCATGTTAGGGATACAAATTTTGTGTATTGAAGTAGTAGTGTACATAGAGGGCTTGCCTACCCTTTATATAGATCCTTTCAAGCTCAAGAATAATTCAAAAGAGGCTTTTGGTATCTGGCAGTGTCTGCTTTTGAATATCCTAAGCAGCCTAGCTGTATTATTTATTTCAGTTAATTACCAGTAGTCACACAGCATTTACAAACACTGAAGCCCCCCACAATAAAGGAAGCAATAAAGATTCTTACTTCTCACATTACAGCTTATAAAAATGTATTAACATCCAACAAGGAAATGTAGAGACTTGTGTAGTATTTACCATACAGAAGCACTGAAAGAACTGTTTAAATAATTAATTTATTTCTGAGGGTTATTTATCTTTTTCAGGCATGGAGAAAGGCTTGCTGTTGCCAAGGTTGGTTTTCTGTTTTCTTTATGAAAATGAACATACAACATGAAGACAATGACATCTTACTGAGTGTGTCGCTTTTCTCAGCTTTTTCCAACATATGCTAGTAAATCTCCGTTCCTGGTGGAGAAGTTCCACGAGTATTTCCTCGGAGGAGTGGATGACATGGCATTCTGGACAAACAATATTTTTGAGCTGACAAGCCGTATGCTAGAGAATGGAACCAGGTATAGCGCTATTTTCTGCAAAATGAAACGCAGTATTATTGGGTTTTCTGAAGGCAAGTCCTTTCCTAGAAGATGTGCTGATCCTGAAATCCACACTTGGACAAGACAAAGGGATGTCTCTGGCTGTCTTTAACCTGGGTGCGCATCTACTACATATTCACACTGCTTTCCGCAGCTGATAATCACATAGAAAAATTTGGGGTGTTCTTGAAGACATGCTCAAGGGCATGCTGAAATGTTGCATAGCCATGCTGTGACGTTCCAACTGTCCTGGCAGTCTGAGCTGCGGCTGCACCTTCTGCTGTCAGAGATGCCCCTTCCTAGGGGAGGGCAGATACTGCCTTCAGACGCTGAAGGCAGACAGGATTAGAAAGGGTAAGAGCATTGGGAGCTCAAGCTTCTACTCAGTATATCGTATTTTTGTAGAAGTTGTGGTCCTGAACTGCTCTGCTGTAAGTGTAACCTTACTGTAAATTACTTCAGCAGTGGCACGTAGATGACCCATTTATAGGGAAGATATCACTGCAGCAATTTTAGGAAATTATGTTTGTCATGCAATATGGCATAATCTGTTGTGGTTTTTGTTCCAGAGGGACACTTTCATTAAAAATGCTTTAGATTAATACTGTTGGCTGCACGTGCTACATTGTTTCCTTTAAGAGTTGCATAAAGTTGTGTGAAATACATATAGAACTTTATCAAGGTCATTAAAATAAATGTCAGAGGAGTTTCTAAGGATTTTAATGATGCTCAGATTCTGAATAAGGAAGGTTTTTTGAGAAAACTGGGAAATCTAGCAGGGAAATCAATAAGGTTAAAATTTATATTTTTAGTTTCACTTCCATCACGGCAAAATCTTTAAAATGCCTCTGGATATTTCTTTAGTGGCTGCTTCCTGCCTGAGAACCCTCTGTTTATAAACTGCACAAGGGAGCAGAAGGACAGCTATATGTAAGTATAGCTCTGAAGGTTCAAAGATTTATGGATGAAAAGAGAGTCTTCCACTAATATAGTGAGCTTTTGAAAACTAGAAATCTTTTGACTTACCTGTTTGTCTGTGAATTTGAGATTCTCTTAAAATGGATGAATAAGCTTTGTGTAGGGGAACTGTGCAGAACCCAGGAGAGAGTTTTACCTTCCAGCCTAAGGACAAGATTGTTTACGTAACACTTTATTTCTTCACATTTTACTTCTTTGTCAATCTTTGTTCCACTAATCATGAAGCTACTGCTTCATGTTTACCCTTTCCATCGCTAAATTCTCTTCTTGCTGTTCAGACCACAAGTGTGTGTATTCCTCTAGCAAACCTCTCATGAGAAATAAGCTTAACTGGTATCTCTTGAGAACTCTGTTTATACGGGGGAGAAATAGCAATCAGATTGTGTGCAATGTTTGATTCTCCCAGCTTTGTCATGAAATACTTATCGGTATAAATTCAGTTATAGCAATTGTTATTACTACTTTTTTGTTTTAGCAGAAAGAAACAATCAAAACATGAACATCACAAGAATACAACTTCTTTGCTTACAAAAGCACTTGAAAAGAATGTAAATTATACAGCAAGAGGAGTTCACTTCAACATACAGTCTTGGGCAACAGTAAGTGAGAAGTGATAGGTGTGTCAGGTAAAATTCAGCTTTGTATAAAACTGTTTTAGTTACTGTCTGAAATGCTGTGTGATGGAACCAGAGTCTCTGGATGCTAAAAGTAGCCTCTGATTTCACTTCATGGAGATTCCAGCATTATTCTTAATCTGTGTATTTATGTGTACATCATAAATATTCAATTTTAACACTTTGCTCATTGTATAGCAAAGTTAGAATACATCTTTCATCAACAATGCAAAATATATCTCTAGTATTTAAAATTTAATATATACATTTTACAGAATCATATGATCACTTTTGAGAATTAAGAAGTCCCAACAAAGCATAGCAATGAACAAAGAGCAGTGCTCCATTGCAGGGGTGTCAGACTCATGGTCCCGCTGTTCTCTTTCTCCTGCTCACACACGCTGGGCACATGACGGGCACTGGCAGGAGCATAGGGGCAAGGAGCCAGATAAAACAAGGTGAAGGGCTGGATTCAGCCCACAGGCCATGAGCTTGGCACCTCTGATTTAGAGCATACAGATTTTTGTCTCTTTCTAAAATGGTGCTTACGACCTGAATCAGAGTCCCCTTAGATCAATGTGGTGATTTCCACTGCTGGGTTTTGAGGTGCTCCATAATGTTCTAGAGTTCCAGTGTGTGTTTTAGACATTCTCACGTCTCTTTATTTTTGTTTCAGAGTTCCCTCCGCTTGATAAACCGTGCTTTTACAACCAGTGTCCGGAGAGCCATAGCAGCTACACATCAGAAATCTTCTAAGCACATCTCGAAGCCAGCAGCTTCATATTTTCTTACTTCACCCTATGCCAGACTTGGATGGTTGGTTATTATTTCCCTCTCACCTCTCTCTTACTTTCTGAAAATTTTAAGTATCTACCTAAATATTAGTGTTTATTCTTTGGATTCTCTTTAAAGCTGACAGCCCAAAACAATTAATAGAATTCTACCTGAACGGCTTATATTGTCTTGCTTCCCAGCAGCCAGATTAATAGTAGTTAGTTCTTTTCCTCGCCACATTCCCTCTCTAAACTCCAACATGTTATTGAGACCTGTGATCCTTTTGCTTATCGGCTGTTAAGTAAATCCACCAATTAAACTGGAGAATCTGTTAAAATGATACTTAATTTCATCTTTTGTATTCTGTGTCATATGCAAGCAGCTCCTTTTCATGCTCTTATTGCTCTCAGGTGCCTTGTGTCAGTAAGTAAAAAGGACTTCCTAGAGATCTCAGATGCATTAATGGAAGATAAGTCTTCAAGGGTCCTTTTTATTTAATTCAAGAAAACAAAAATCAAATATCAAATATGAAAAATGTGTAGACCTTTATAAAAATAGAAGTAATGTTGCCAATGTTGTAGTCTGGAAGCTAATGCCATGATTTTGTTGACTCCCTTGCTCTACAGGGCAATGATCTCAGCTGACCTAAACCAGGATGGATATGAAGATCTGGTGGTTGGAGCACCGGGCTACAGCACCTTGGGCCATGTTCAGATAGGACGTGTGTATGTGATCTATGGCAACCAGTCAGGTTTGCCACAAGAGGACATGGATCTAGATGGGAAAGCAGACCAAGTACTACAGGGTCATCAGGTGAAGGGTCAAAGTCAGATATTCATCACTTAATTTTTTTTGTGGTAAAAATGTGGTAATTTTTGACTGAATAACAGTATCATTCCTGAAATACCCCTCCTGGGATGTCATATGCTTTTCAAGAAAAACAACCATTACTTAAAGTCACAGGAATAATCAAAGCAATGGTGATCTATAGATTCGCTTTTATTACTGTCACAGATATTGGGTATTAGAACATAATTTGCCCTTGAATAAAATGAGGTAGAATCTCTGTAAGTAGCAGTATAGCTCATTCAGATCCCTGCATTTAAGATAATATTGTGATTTTCCCTCTCTTTTTTATCTAAAATTATTAATTCAATATAAGTTTCAATTCCTTTGAAGCTCCATTTTTGCATTAATGATAACTTCTCACATTGTTTGTCTTTACTAAGGAGTACATGTTATTTTAAGAAAGAAAACTACAATATGACATGCTGGTGACTGGCTTATAACTGAGAAGCAGGATCAAATTATCTTTTTGAGTAATAAAGATGATCCTTTGTAGGAAAATATCTTTATTCACAAAGAAAAGAATAGAGAAAGATGATATATATTTCCTTTTAATCTATTTCTGTGGTTATAATCTGTGGCATAACAGCTGCTGTCTTCTTACACAGTGTTTTAGTGGTTCACAGCTATAGTGCTGTTAACAGGAAGGATCATAAGCTTAACAGCAATGATGCACTACGCGCAGAAGAGGAAACAGCGAGGCAGCACCACATCCTGTTCAGTTGTGTTACATTTTAGCATCTTCACATCTCCAAAAGGCCTCTCAAGTCCATGTATTAGTATGGCATTTACTACTTGGGAAAACAGTGATGCTAAGAAAATCTTAAGAATTATTTGGATAGCTTTTTGTCACCTCTATTTACAGTTCTTGCCTGTGCTGTGATTGCAAATGTGCATTGGGTTTTGATGGTTTAGTTTTTAAAAGGTCTGTTATTTTCACTAGAGCAATCCCTTCTTTTAGCCTTCAGGAAGGTTTGGTTCTGCCTTGGCAGTCCTGGACTTCAATGAGGATGGAGTGCCCGATCTGGCAATTGGAGCACCTTCTGTGGGATCTCAGATTCTTACTTACAAAGTAAGCTCCACACATGGGTGTTTTGGTTTTGGTTTTTTTCCCTCCAAACAAGACATTTTTATTGATACATATTTTTTTGAAGAGTGAAATGAGAATTTCTGTTGTTGCACAAGGTGATGTTGTAAATTAAAACCAAAAGTTTATAACCTTCAGGGGTACTTTGGCAGAGCAATGACAGCTATCTGTGTTTCTCTTTTGGTGGCCTTTTTGCACATTTGAAATTCAAATCAGATCGCGACTTTGCAGCACTAATGTGCTGTAAAGATAAGGAGCCATGCATGAAATACATGGGGTTGTTTAGCTGGGGTTGTTTAGCCTGGGGAAGAGGAGGCTCAGGGGAGACCNCATAGGTTGGACTCAATGATCACAAAGGTCTTTTCCAACCTTACAATACTGTGATACTGTGATACTGTAATACACTTTGTATTTACCAACAGAGAGTTTGGAATGGACCTCGTCAGTCCGTGAGCCTGGTCATCTGCTGTAACAGGCCAACGTATGATATATGTGATATGAATACTATAAACCAATCAAGTTACAGAGCCTTAATGACTTGCAGCTTACCAGATAAGCCCCTGTAATGGTCCCTGAGTATTTTCAGCCCATGCAAACTGAGAGGCAAAACACTCTGGTTTAAACTACATCCATTAAGCTTAAAACTCTTCAGAATTTCAGATACCAACTGCCTATATAGGAATTCAAATGCTTTAAGTAGACGCACTAGCTTGGAACATTTCATACAAATGTTGTGCCTGGCACTGTGTGCCATTGCATTAAATAATAATTAACAAAATTTGAGCTACCTGAATGTGTGTATAACGAAAATAAATATACAGTATACTGTCCTTGCTCGTTACCCACTGTTTGATGAAAGGGTACTTCTCTGTACCTTTCTAGTCTGTTGCCTGATTATAGCAGTAAACATTACAACATGAATATTCAAAGGTTTGGAGTGTAAAACACGGTATTGTGAGAAGGCTCTGACAGAAAAAAGCAGCTGTATTAATAGCCCTTGCGGAGCTATTTCACTTCTTGTGCTCTTGGTGCTGACATGCAGGTGCTCTCATGTGGTGTTTGCTTTTTTCACTGTTTAGGGTGCTGTGTATGTCTATTTTGGCACGGAAGGAAGAGGCTTGCCATCTCAACCAAACGTTACCATAACTTGCCAGGTACATTGATCAGGCTAACATGGGGTTACGCAAGCAGGAGGTGAGATAAAGGGGAAAAGGGCCTATGGGCTTAAAAAAGGACCATTGAAATCAAACTGCAAGAAAATTTGGACTGATGGGAATGGTGAAAACAGATGCTTTGCCTGGATTGGTTGTACGTGTGAAAGACATTTTACTCCAGTGAGGGGGAGGCAGCTGCATAGCTCTCAAAAAACCAAAACCAAAACCGAAAACCAAACAACCCAAAGAAAACAAAACTGAAGTCAGAGAGTGGGAGGATAATTTGAGCAGAAACAAAGTTAGCTGTTTAGAAATAAATTGCTCTAATTTGTTACAGAATTGGTGGCTTCAGTTCAGGCTTTAACTGTTTATTGCAGTATACCTACTGTAATCTTGGTTGGTCCCTCCTGGCAGCTGATGTTGATGGGGATGGAAATGCTGATCTGGTTGTGGGCTCTCCATATGCACCTGGTGGTGGGCAGCAGAAAGGATTTGTGGTTGCATTTTACTCATATTTCAACAGGAGTGACCAAGGTAATATTTATTGAGTAAATTAACCCTCCCATATTTTATGTAACTATTTGTTTGTTCCTAATTAATCATAGGATAATTCAGGTTTACGAGGATCTCAGGAGGTGTCTAGTCAAGCCTTCTACTTGATAAGAAGACAGCTATGAAGTCAGACCAGATTGCTCATGCAGTTGGGTCTTAAAATCCTCAAATGACACAGACTACACAGCCACCCTGGGCAGCTGTTCCAGTTATTGGCTCTATTCATAGTGGAAAAAATATCTGGTTACAGCCAGTATGAACCTCTAGTGTTTCAGATGATGCTCATTGTCTTTTGTCCTTCCACCATCCATAGGGAAGTCAGAGGCGCAGAAAGCATTGAGTGTCCCAGTACACTGGGAAGAGCCTGGTTCTGTCTCCTGGTTAACCTCCTCATAGGTACAGGCAGACTCCTGCTGGGTCTTCTCAAAACCTTCTCTTCTCCAGGCTGAATAAGTCCTGCTCCATCAGTCTCTGCTTGCAGAGTGCTCCAGCCCCCAACCATCTTGGTTTCCTCTACTAAATTCACTCCAATTTATCAATGTCTTTACTGTTTTGTGGGTTCCAAAACTGAACAGTGTTTTATAGATGGGGTCCAGGGAGCAGTGAAGAGGGGAATAAACCGTTCTCTCAGTCTCTTTACCTTGCTTCTTTTGTAGCCTGGGATGCTGTTGGCTGTCTTTGCCATCAGAGCCTCACATTCTTTGCTCACCAGGATCTCCATGACTGTTTCCACCCGGCTGTTCCCCAGGCTGTATCTCTGCAAGGGCATCTCCTTTCCTAACAGATCCTTTCCTAACAAATGCTTTGCATTTGTTCTTGCTGGATTTTGTGAGGTTACTGTCAGCCTGTTTCTCCCACCTGTCTTGTGTCTTCTGAATGGTAGCCTTGCCCTCAAGTGATAGCCCCCACCCCTCTCTTGCCATCTGCCAACTTCAGGAAAGGGCATGATGTTGCCTTTTGCAGATCATTTATAAAAAGTGCTCAACAGGATGAGTCTAAAGGTAGACCCCTGCTGGCACTCCACTTGTCACATGCGTTCAGAGTGTAACCCACTAATCACTGCCCTGCGCAGGATTTCCCACCTGGTTGTCCACCCATCCAGACTGCAGTGTCCAGGCCTGGCTACAAGAATGTTGTGGGAGACGGAGTTGAAAGCCTTGCTAAAGCAATGGGATTCGACTGTGTATTGGTGATACCAGGGAGAACTCACTCATATTCTTTGGAAATGTGCAAGTGCACCTCAAAAGATTAATTTCTATCATTCTGTCTGCTTCTTCATGTGACTAAAGAGGAATGCTACAAGTGAATACAGCTACTGGGTACAGGTGGTGAGGATTGTGAATGAGAGTGGAAAGGCCACATTTGGAGCTAAATCAAGTTTGGAGGGGTTGGGCAGGATACATAGGTTATCAAAACTTTGTTGGAATCGTGTAATTGAGAGTTCCACCACCACTTAATTTTTGTAGCTTATTCTATGTAAAATCTCCATGTAAAATTAGAAACCACAAGGAAAATGAGTGGTAAAACACTGTTGACGGACCTTTTTGCAAAACCAAAGCACAGAATTCATTATTTGAATTAAAGCCAGAATTATTTGAAGCTCTTCCACCCATGACCCTTGAAGAATTACAAGTCCTGATAAACAGTTTCACTGTTTTCCTGTCCCTAAGAAGGAGTCACTGGTTTAGGGCAGGCTTGACTGATAGCTTTTATGTGCTTTGTGTAGGCTGTTGCAAGGATTTAAAAGCTGGCTGTGTTGAATAAAGACTTTCAGCAGCTGGTACTGTTGCAGACTGAGCAAGTGACATTAGCAATAACTGGTGCTTTAACATGGATGGTGTAATTCTGCTTGTAGAAACTTGTTTTCATAGGATGAATCAGTGGAGGGTTGCTAACAGATTTTTTGATGCCGTGATACACCAAGATTTAATTCATATTTTCCTGATCTGTCAGGACTTCTTTCAGTAGAGGATGCCAACTGGATGGTGGAGGGGGAAGAAAACTATGCTTGGTTTGGATTTTCACTTGACAGCTGCCAGCTGGAGAACATGACGTTGCTGCTGATTGGTAGCCCTACGTGGAAAAGTTGTGCTGGGTGTGTTGCGTACAACAGCTTGGTCTCTCCACCATTCTACCCTACTTCTACAGTGGTTAAACTTTGTAAAAGATTAGATTTCTGGCTTTTCAGGAATTCTACTCTTTGCCTGCTTAGAATATTTTAATTAAATTCATATTTTTATGCTTTCATCCTTCCTCATGAAGGAGAGAGCTAGCCTTTAGACCCTTTATAGAGAGGGTCTTTATTATTTAGAGACACTTAAGAATTTGTTGGGTTTTCTTCAGGAGGGGGTGGGGGGTACAAAAATGCTAAGAGGTAAGCATGCCTAAAATAATCCTATACATAGTGCTTGGTTTGAGATAGCATTTTTAAAAGCAAACTGAACAAAAAAATTTATTGAATGATAAAGAAGTGGATAGGCAGACCAAGTCTGTGCCCTTAAAGACTAGTTAGAACAAGCTTGGGAATTACTAACATAGATTTCTAGAATTTGGCAGTCACTGTTAGTTCAAATGAAAAGGGTAAGGTATTTTAAGAAAAGCAATCCTAGATGATTTTTTAAAAATGTGTTGTTGCATACAAATGTACTTTGCATTGTGATTCAAGCTGCAATCCCTCCACATCGTATGTCAGACCGAGTGTTGGGAAGGTGTATGGGTATAACCCACCAAGCACAAAGCACTGGTTTGCAGTAACCGGACACAAGGTAGGGCTCCTTCTATCATATGGGACCTTATGAATTATTTGAAATAAAAAGACATTCTATGGAAATTACATAAGTCTTTTAAAAATCTAACAGGTGATGGGCAGAATGGGTTTGTCTCTGGCCAGCGGTAGGATGTCTGTGGCTGGGATCACGAGGACGGTTTTGGTGGTCGGTGCGCCTACTGCAGGTATATCCTTCTGAAAATTGGAAACTTTCTCTTCTCTGGGACATTTGTTTCTGTATGGCCAGGGGATAGATACAAAATTAAAAGTCAGAAAGAGGACCTTTTCATTGCCACATAATTAAAAAAAAATAGTAAATTTGAAATAATCACGGTACTCACCTACGCCTTACTTGTAGAGTCCTCTGTGCTGTGCCTCAGCTTCAGTGGGGTTTTTTTTTTTCCTTCCTTAAAATTAGTTTAGTAGCCTTGTTAGCTTGCATTATTTATGTAGCAGTGATTTACTAGTAGACTGCATATTTCTTGGAAATGAAACAACAGAGTATTTGGTCCTTACTCTGGCAGTAGGCAGTAAGGAATTAGGAAAGTCAAAATGTAGAACTCTTAAACTTGCATGCATTTTTCACTTAACTACTATTGGTAAGAGAGTGTTACTGCCATATAACATTTTATCAGATTCATAAATTATGTTATTTTTGTCCGTGTTATGTAGTGCCAGCATTATCTGCTGCCAATATATTGCAAGTACTAAACCTAAGTTCCTCTGTCTGATGCTCGGCTTCTGTTACATTTTGGTTTTCCTTAGATAGCCTGTCCCGGATTTCATTTCTAGCCTCAGTGCTGCACCAGGCTGGGCTGGTTCTAGTGTACGATCTGACAGACAGCACCAAGCCTTCTTTGCTCAGCATGTTCAGTGGGGACAAGAGGTTTTCTCGCTTCGGAGGAGATGTACACTTAAGTGACCTGGATAATGATGGACTAGGTAAAGCCTGATGACTCTGAATCAGAGGTGAAATGTTTTACTTTTGCCACTGGGAATACTGGTCACCTGCATATTCATACAAGCGCTAAATACAGTCTGCTTCCTCAATTGATTTGTACATCCCTAAAATCCCAAGCCACTTAGGCAGAAATTGAAAGATTTTATCCGTCATCATTTAAAGGAATTGTGGCATCCAGAGGGATGCAAATGCCAGCTCTCTCCTGGTTTGGTTTAGCATTATTTCACTTCTTATATGTTATGTCATCCTTGTAATATTTGCAGATGAACTGATTGTGACATCCCCGCTGAGAACTAACCATATCACCACAATACTGTTTGGCGGGGCAGCTGGCCGCGTTTACATTTTCAATGGAAAGCAGACATCCTCTGGGAATGTGACAGGTCACTGCAAATCATGGATAGCTCCCTGTCCTGAAGACTGGGTAAGAAAATATAGAAGTGAAATCAGATCATAATGACAGCTAATTGATTATGTACTGTGCAAATCTCTCGTGCATTCTGGCTTGCTATCAGAAAACAGAAGGTCATGTTTTTGAATCTGTGTGATTTCGATCCTCATTTGTTCTTGAATTATTTTGTTGCTTAGGTGATGGTCTTAATACACTGGTCTTCTGCTCTCTCCACTGAGTTTTTATTTTCTCTATTGTTTTTTTTCTTTTCTCCTTTAGGCACAGTATATCCTGGTTTCTCCAGAGGTAAGTAATCAGTAAACAAACCTCTGAGAGAAAGAAAGAATTCCCACTTAAAAAAACTAACAGCATTATAACATGCCATGCTATTTTACAGGAACTATCAAGATTTGGGAGTTCGGTTATCACTGTGAAATCCGAAAGAAAGGTGAGAAAAATTACTGTTGTTGGTTACTTCGTAACATCTTACTACCTCAGTTGTACATAATAATAGCTGACATATCACATATGTATCTTACTCATTTGCAAGGAAGTCTTAAGTGCTTTACATAGTTAATTAAGTTTTCATTTTATTCACTCTGTGAACTGATAATTAAAATTATTTTACAGGTAGATGAACTATGGAGTTGTCAAAATTTTGGCACCTGACATCTCAAAAAAGATGTCACTAGAAAACAGTGAGTTTGCTGAAAAGTTGCCTGGTAAATCAAGTGTAGATGCCAGCTGGCTTTGCACTGCTCATGCCAACCAAGAAAAGCGGATGCTCAGCTGTGGAGTAAATCAGGCACCAACCCTCCCCTCTCATTTAATATTAGAGGCTCACCATCCTAGCTCTTGCTTGCAGTGAATGCTCTTCACGTGTCAAGTGCTTCCAAGCAGAGAGAGGCTCGGTTCTCACCTGAATGATTTTGGATGTGTTTGAGTACTTGTTTCTCTTTGCTTCCCTCAGATGCTTGTTATTTTTACTGAAAATCAGTCCCTGTGTTTGTATGATGCACTGAGAAACCTTTTTTTCAGCTTGAAGGTTACTTAGTGCGTGCTGAGCCAAGTCCAGTGTTCTGTTTACTCTGACATAACCTATGTGAGAACTGAGGTTCCGTGAGTACTGAGAAAGCCTCAGTATCAGGCTGAGAACTGGTCCTCAAACAAGGGTGTTTTACTTCTTTTTGTTAAAACATACAATGGAGAAACACTTGGAAATGTAAATGCTTCTAAACTAAGTTAGGGTGCATAACCCAACACCTGAAACAGAGGCATCACTGATGATTTCTGCATGAGTGCAAGTTAAACAGTTCTCCAGGCAGTTGTGTTCCCTTACTATAGCACAAATCCAGTCCCCACTCCAGCTTCATCTGTATTAATCTTACCACTGATAAACAGTTACATTGGCAAGAGGTGTATTTGACTGGTTGCAGCTTCTTCCAGTTCCCCAAATGAAATAAAGCCCGTCTCTCACCTCATTTTGTTAACTGCTACTCAGATGAGGTGAGTTGCTCTCTCATTTCTCCTCATCACATTTCTATGTGACTTTAATGACACAGACGACACCTTCCACTAGGGAAGCTTGAGGCAATCGTACACCTGCAGTTGCATTTTGCTAACCTTTGTTCTGTCTTTGCAGAAAGAAGTTATAGTGGCAGCAGAAAGAAGTTCGGCAAAGGCTCGACTTAGCGGAAGGCTTTTTGTCTACTCGCTCTAAAAGTTCCTGGTAGCCTATAAGACCAGGGCACAAGCTTGTCTTGTAGTGAAGAATCTCTAACATCTAGGACACCCTCCCTAACCCATACAAACCAAAAGACCACAACAGCAAACCTTTGACAGGTAGCATTAAGAGAGGGATGGATGCTCACTGGTTATAAGTGAAGGGGAACACGAACGAGCACAGCAGTTTGACTTAGAAACCCACCCAAACTACGCCAGTCATGTAAAAGCACAAGTTGATTCCATTGTGAGCAGCAGCATCACCTAACCCGAAACAAGCAAGTTGGCCTGAAAAATATTTTGAGGCTGAAATGAGCAGGCGGCTAGATTTTGGTAATAATATTTGGCTGTATAAGGAATGTTCAGTAGATACCTTTCCTGGTCTGCCTGTCCCTAGCAAGCCTTGAGGCCCACATTCAGGGCACAGAACAGCTGGGATCTCCCAGGGAGAAAAGCACAAGGCTGAAATTTTTAGGCAATGCTTTTGCTATCACACTTATTCTGATGCCCTTTCTTTGTGTTTTCATGTAAAATTCCCTTACCAGCTTCTATTGCTAACAGTATTGTCTTCAACTAATTAACACTAAGTTTTTACAATGCAGATTTAAGAGTGTGCAAATTATCTATTAAATGATGCTATTCTTACCCCCACCAGTCCTTAGACACAAACAGAAAGCATTACTTTTATTTTAAACAACAGAAGGCAGTGGAATAGCACAGAATGCTAAAGGTCGTACTTGAAGATGACACACCTCCACTTACCTTCTTAGGAATTGTCTCTCTCTAAGGTTGTTTAAAAAAAAAAAAAGCAAGGTGAACGTTAGTTTGACGTATAATGCATTCTGACATCTGTTTTGGAGACTTTACTTGTCCAAACAGCAGAACAATTACCAAAAATGTTTTCAATCTGAACTTTATGTAAAGAAGTAGCTGGATGGAAGTGGAAGCACAGTACTTACCTTATACATCTGTGAACTGTGGTGTGAGGCAAAGTGTGCAGTGTATTTATAAGGGCAGAATAAAATGAGTTTTTAAATGAAAATTGATGGAACGGTATCTTCTATAGCAATCCCACTCTGAACATGCAGCCTCCACTGCCTTTGGCGTTTTCTACGTATGATTTCAGAGGAACTTCATTGCACATGAATGTGTTTTGATTACCTGAATTGTAAGAAACCCATTAAACATTCATATATGTAGAAAGAAAAGCAGTCTTACAAAAACTGCGGCTTTCTCAGTGCTTTAATTGTCCTTTAAGTCAGTTATGTACAGGATATGGAGTCAATACAGGTCACAGAAGCCTCTCTGCACAAAAGACAGAGCTTGGAAAGCTTATGTGAAAGCTTCACAAACAGCTGCACCGACACATTTCAGTCCTGGCCTAATGCAACTACAACTTGGTTGAAAACATCAGCATCCGTGTCTCCTCACACACTGGGCTTTCCTGGCGTTGCTCAGCCAAGGTCTGTGAGCCTCTTTTTCCACTGTATTGCTCAGTTCAGAGTTCATCTTTACCTCCTAAGCAAAAAGGCTGCAAAAAATTCAGCTAAAAACCTCAAAAACAGTGCAAATCCCACTAATTTTCTCACCTTCTCATGCCTTATATATCTGTAGTTGTAGTCACATACAGAGCAAGAACAACTGTTTGAAAATTATGTACAACTGATTTTAACCAAACAAGGATCACAAGCCTGCACAATTGTAATTTCTGTACCTTTCTATTACCATTTCAACTTCCAAGTCCTCAGTTAAAGCATTTATAGCTACAGTTCTTGTCTTTTCAACCCCTGCCAGTACAGTGATTTACCTGGTGGTACCTAAGGAGTTACTCAGTGTATGTTACAGAGGTTAAAAATAAACACAAATAAAAACTAGAGTTTGCAACCTGATTTAGAAAGATTTCACGCTCCCTCTACAGAGAGAGGGAGCCCAGCTTAAGAGAAACCAATAAATGGTCTGTTGTTTTTCATCCATGTTTGAATCAGTCCTTACGACAGTGTGAGGACTCCTTAAACTGCAGCTACAGCGATGCGTGTTGCAATAGTGGCACATGGCAAGCACGAATGCACATGATCCATAGGCCTGCTGTTCACGTTACTGAAACTGCCAACATCTTGGGCCTAATTTAATTGTTAAGGAATACCCAAGATAATTAGTCGCATTTCAAAGCCTGTTATTGCTCACCTAAAATAAGGGAAACAATAGTTTCTGGCTGTGGCTGATGTCAGGGTGATGCCTCATGAGAGAGGTAGAAATGCTTTTTGCCTCTGATAATCTCTTCTCTGCAGTTAAATAGGGCCTTAAAAAAATAAAGAGGCCCTTTTGGGGTGGATTTTAATTTGGTATTTGAAGTCAGATTCCTAATCTGCAGCTCAGAACCAGAATTGTTGATAAATGCTGACTGCTTTCATTCTTTAAGCTGAAAATACTTCTTCACATAATGACCTTCCTTAAAGAGAACAGTATTCGGCAGAAACACTTGAAATGAGAATGCCCCGAATTAAGTATATTTATGTGATACAGAAAACTAACAGAACATACGTGTATCGGAGGTGAGACAACTGTGGAAAGCACGACACTGTTTCCCCTTGTGCTTCTCTCCTTTGTGTAAGCATTAAAATCACACTATAAGGGTTTTGGCAGAAAATATAAATTAAATTAGCAAGTTTAGAAAATCTTGTAGTTTTCAGTAAGGAAGAACAAACGCAAGGAGAGTGTTCTAAGTCCACCCTGTAAGAATAAGTCTCTTCTTTCCTGCTGTTCCTATTGGCTTGTTAATGTGCTTCTGCTCAGCCCAAATGTTTCTGCTTTAATGTTGTTCTTTATCTCCACTCTTCCAGCTGCTGGTTGGGATTTTTTCAAAACTGCAGGAACCTAGGCAAGACACAAAATAGCTCGTGATTACATGAGAAGCTGCTCTCTATGCAGCAGAAGGAGATAAAGCTTCACAGAGCTGTGAACCCTGATTTTTCTCCTTCTATTTTCAGAACGCTGTCTCTGGTTTCTCCCTCCCCAATACCTTTCAGTACAGTTCTCCAAGACACAGCCAGTATGTTCTGAAGTTTGTTTTGAGCAGCTCTCAAGGATAATCCAGTTACTTGTAGCCAGATCCAACAATCCACAAGGAACTGCTTCCATCTGCCTCTTACTGGCAAGGGAGGGGAAGGAAGAGAAGTTTATCTGGGGCTCCCTTCCCTTCTTTTGCCACTCGTAGCAACTTAACTTCTGCATCCACTAATATTTCTCAGTTACAGGTATTAGATGGCAGAATAGAGGTGGCCAACACAGGCCCATAAGCTCTGGCAGGAGAGTAGTGAACAAAGAAAATGACCCATATAAAATCTTGCTAATCTGAAGACAGTCTCCTTGGAAGTCTTCATACAGCTTCCTAATAGGGCCCTGCAATGCCGTCATCATCAGCGGCAAAGCAGGTGGTGTGTACATGAGGAACTATCACATACTTCCTATTTGGAGTCACAACCATGACTCCAGAGATGTTGCCAGCTAGTGTCTGTCCTCACCATCACCTTCTCTTCTGTAAGACAAGCCCCACAGATCCAGAGTCAGCATGTGGCTTACGAGAGCAGCATCCCCAATGTGCCTCACCGTGAATAAAACTGCCACAGCAGCTAAGAAGGGAATCTACCGTCAGCCTCACGTTCCCCCAGGCTGCCAGGCGAAAGGGACTACAGGGTGTCCCGAGGGACTGCCTGCAGCCTCTGGCAACAGTGAGCAGTATATTCCTGCTCAATGTACCTTTGCCAGTGCTGGGCTTCCAATCTCATTTGGTTCAGCTAGGGAGAACCTTCTTCCTTGCAAAGCCAAGGAGCAGACATCGAGCTGATTTCCCTGTGCCCTGTGGCCCACCCTCTACAACCGCTTATTTCCTACTTCAGAAATGGACTGAACATGCCAAGTCTGAGGCAGAAACCCCAGCCAGCCATACGTACATGAGGAGGTAGCGGACGTTCTAGGTGCCGTCCGAGGAAGGAAAGCAAGCGCCGCCATATCAGACCACTGCCCAGAAACATAATCCCAGTCACCAGCCAAAATATCCTGGGGTCCTACCGACAGAACATCCTCATTAGTCAGGCTTCTCTGTCTTCAGAAAAGGGAATATCCAAAGACTCTCTCATTTCCCACCAGTATTCACCTCCTTTATGGGAGGGAAGTGTTAAACTTTACCATGGACAGCTAAGCCTTACTTTGGGAAAAGGGCTGTTTCATAGCAAAACATTTTATTTAGGCATCATCCTAGTGTATTCAGTTACTGCCCCATGCAGTTTCCATTCCTTCATCACTAAGTCTGGAAATTCAACCTTTCTATTGGATGAATATGAAAAGAAAAAAAAAAAAGACCTCACACACACTTTTTTTCTTCAAGATAGCAATTGTGATTTTCTGCCCCTGGTCTATACTCCCACCAGCCTGAGTATAACCATGGAACTGACACTAGAATATTTCCTCATTTCCTCTGGTGTGCTGGAAGAAGGGCCCCTGGCTACTTGCCAGAAACCCTTCTATCTATGGGACACAGCTGGGCCTTCCAGAACAGATGGCCATTAAAGAAACCTGAGTATTGTTCTATAGTCCATCCTGATTCAATCATAATTTTGTCTTCCCATTTCTTTCATGTGGACATTACACAGACAAAAAAAGTCTGCAATACTGTGAAGTTTGTCATGAAGCAATTTGCTTACAAAATAGTGATTGCCTTAACACATGGAATCTTAAGGTTGCAAGAGACCTCTGAGATCATCGAGTCTAACCGTACCTGTCTCCCTACTAAACCATGTCCCTAAGGAACTCATCCACCCATCTTTTAAACACCTCCAAGGATGGCAACTCCACCACCTCCCCGGGCAGCTGTTCCAATCCCTGACCACCCTTTCAGTGAAGAAATTCTTCCTAATGTCCAGTCTAAACCTCCTCTGGCACAACTTGTAGCCTTTTCATCTCATTCCATCGCTGTCACTTGTGAGAAGAGCCCAGCACCCACCCCGTCACAGCCTCCTTTCAGGCAGTTGCAGACAGTGATGAGGTCTCCCCTCAGCCTCCTCTTCTCCAAGCTAAACAACCCCAAGTTGCTCAGCCTCTCCTCGTAGGGCTTGTTCTCCAGCCCCCTCACCAGCCTCGCTGCCCTTCTTATTGGACTAAATTGCATTACTTGACACACCAATATAAATACGGAGCTGTACTGAACATAACATGCACTATAAGAGCACAGCCTATGTTTTATGTCACTGATAAAAGCAGCATTCATTACTTACCTCTTCAAGAGATGACTCCAAGTTCATACCAAATGCAACTCCTATGAGTCCAAAGAGAGACAGAGAGAAAGTCCCCATAGTCAGCTGCAAGTTCAGTCTCATCATCACATTACGGTGGCTAAAGTAGGGAGAAACATCTGTAAGGGAAACTCAAAAATGTATTTGCTGCCCAAATTATCAAAATCCATACAGCATACACTAAACCAAATAGTGAAACAGAGGAATTTAGGCTGGAATTGGGCAATCCAGTGACAAAACACATGAAAACAGCAGCACAGGCCTTCTAGGACTTGGCAAGTACACAGATTAATGGTAAATGCAAATGGAAATCTGTGTTCTGTCACCACTCACTGGCTGGAATTTCTATGTCCACACTCACAACCAAAAAACATTTACTGTTACCTTGCAAAGGAATGTATTTATAAAGAAGCAGAGTTGGTAAACGCTGCAGACTATAAACTTGAGCATGTTTTGAAGAATCCCATATTCATGTCTTCCCAAAAAAAGGATTTTGTGGTTTCCTGAGGCAGCATCCATCAATTGCTTCTACAGATAACTCCTCAGTAAAGAGGAGAAAGAATATTAAACACTGACCTCAGAAACAGAGCAGCACGTGCCTGCACATGTGAGCTCATTATTTTTGAGTAAAAAAGATGACTATTAGGGAAAACTGTATCACATAGAGAGAAAATACTCACTGCAAAGTTTGTCATGCCTGTATCACTCCACAGAGTGATAATGCAACTTGTACTGAACATCTGAATAGCCCAGCCAGACTCCTATTTAAATAAGAGCTGCAGTTTTGCTAAATTAAGAGCGAACTTTCCTGAGTAGAATTTGATTTTGGGCCTAAACTTGCAGATATTTCCTCTAGCGAATAGCTCTCCAGAAGGATCTTGGAGAAGCTTGGTTTCTCCTGCTTATGAAAATTAGCTAAAGAGGTTTTTATGTATTCTGTTACATGCCTGGTTGCTTTCCTTTATCCAGTTCACTAATAAGCAGTAAGTGCAATGCAGCTCTTCCTGGGCTGTGACTGCAAGTCCATTCAAACCCTCATGAAGTTAGAATTCCCCAACTTCCTTTGTAGGCAGTGATTTGAGAAAGACTAGGCAGCATTACATTCTGCTCAGCTTTTGACATTCCAACAGATAGGGAAGCTAACCTGTCCAGGTTGATAAAGATTATGCTTTCCGAGTCATCAATCAGTACTCTGAGTTCACGAGCTTCATTTGCAAGATCTTCTGCTTGTCTGTAATAGTTCTCCAGCAGCAGCTCCATTTCCTCTGCATGGTCAATCCCAGATGTACTCTCTTCACTATGAGCAACAATTTATATTTTCCTGATTAGCTACATGTGGTATAGAAGCTAATTACTGATGTGTGACACACAAGTTGTGGGGAGGGGCTAACAAGAGCACTGACACTAAACCTCAAAATCCAATCTTTTAAGCAAAGAACTTCCATCATTACCAACAGCTTGAAACAAAAGGCATATTTTTCTATCTATCAGCTGGTCAGCAAAGGCAGTCAAGTATTTTGAGTAGCGCAGTTAGCATTTGATATGCTCAATGCATGCACAACACCACAAATCTTACTTTTTCAGCTATTAAAAAGATAAAGTTACATAAATACTATATTACTATAGATGTTTATATTATTATTAAGTTATAAAATGTTGACAACTTTGAAAGGAGATGCTTAATTTCTTGGAGCCCTCAAGTGGTGGAAGCTTGTAACACTGCAGTCAAAAACTAAGAATAAAACATAACCACAAGTCAACGTAAAAACAACTACACAGTGAAGGGCTATGTTTTAGGTGCATATTAAAATAGTTTAGTTGTAAGGTGTTTCAGTTACACACAGCAATTATTGCAAAATGTTTTGGGATCATGAAACAGCCGAAGACCAAGTGTCAAATGAGAGATGGTGCTCTCCTAAGTGAAGTTTGTCCTAGAGAATTTCATCTTACTTCATGGTCTGACTGCTGGCACAGCAGCCTTTTCTGAACAGGTTTCTGGCAGGTTTGTTCACTGTAGATGAAAGCTGAGGCATCGAAGATCCACAAAAGCTTGGAAACTAGCAGCAAAGCCAGGAAGATCATAATGTTTTCTTTTGTGGTACGACTTCAGTTCTCTACAGAGACTAAGACTTTTAAAGAAGCTCATCCTGGCACTGCAGAGTATTAAAGGAACCTCTCTGAAATGTTTTTCCAAGAAAATTACGTGATTTGAGAATCAAGCTACAAAGGCTCCCTGGGGACCTTTAACAGAGTCCTTAGCTCCTCCTTTATGGGGCAGAAACTTTGAGTTAGCCAGACTGATTTTCAAGCCCTTCAGACGGTAAAGGTTTTACTGCATGCAGATGAGGAGCTGTGGAAGCCTTAGAGCACCATGTGCTGTATTAAAGATTCAGACTGGATGAGTATCTCTATACTGGCTCCTCTGTGGATATACAAAGGGAAACAATAAGCATAAGGACTTGAAAATAACCGTGATCTTACTTGCTTTCAATCAGCCTCCATCTGCCTCGCGAGTCTCAGACAGCCTGCCACCCCTTCACACAAAGACAGAATGTTTGCCTTATCTTTCTGGGCCCAGCCCACCATTCCTGCTGCGAACTGGCACCTGTATGCCTACCTGCATCCTTCCACACCTCCTCAGGCTTCCCGAGTTCATCAAATATCACACAGCACCTGGATCAATCCTGGGGCCAAGAGAGCTGTCCACACACTGTCAGCCTGACTGAAAATATGCCGGCATGGCTAGTGTTTCCTAGCGTGCCTCGTAGCTCCAGCACTCTTTATACAACCTCTCCCACTTGTCTATGATGGTGGAGTCTGAAAGAAGGGATGACTTAAGCTTTCTCCCAACATGCAAGTCTAAGGTGACCTTGGTATTTTTCCTGGATATTCCCTACACAATGTCAGCCATGGGGTGAGAAGAAATTTGCCAGCAGCTTGTATGACATCCAAAGGAAGGCTGTGACCAAAACCAGAATGAAGACCAGCTGCAGGCTCAGGAGCTGCCTGGAATTCAGAGTCCTCCAAACACTACCCCAGCAATTCATTAAAAATTGAAACTATGTCCCACTTCTGGAATACTGAGTTTCTGCTCCACATTTAGACTGAACTTTGCAGAGCATGGAACTATTTCCTAATTTCAACCACAGAATGCTGTGTGAACAGTATTAATATACACAATACAGTACTATTCAGCAACTTCACAAAGGACCTGAAAGATAGTTTTTGTTAGCTGCTTACACATAGAACACGTCTATAAGCCCAAGATTTAAATACAATTCAACTCCAGACATATTGGGATGTGGTGTGAGTTATCTTTTTGCCTTTTAGTTTTTGCTAAAGCTACTGCTGTTGCTGCTGTGTGCTGTATTTCACCAGAATCTGAGAGCCGTAATAAGACTATTTCTGCATGTACATTTTTCCTGAAATGCTACTCTTCAATTCCACAACAAAATTGAAACAGGGCCTCTTGCCTTCAAGTTCTGCTGGTGAGCAGAAGGTGTCCACAACACTTCCAACAAAGTGTGGTGCCTGACCTATTCAAGACAAGCTTTAAAACCTGCCCCTTCGGGATTTTTTTGGTGAAACTGAAGAAGATTCTCCCAGAAAGTGTTAGTTTGTATTGAAACATAATATTTGCTTTTACTCCTCCTGCCACCACCTCCCCATCCCATTACATACTAGGTGAGCTGGCCTGCTATGCCAAGAACTATTAGAACTGCATAATATGACTCGCGCTAATAGAGTCCCCCTCTCCAAATGACAAATACAATGATTTCTGAAGCAGCAAGCAGCAAGGCTTTAAAAAATTAGAAAGTCTTTTTCTTTCTGCTTCTTGGTAGGCAACACTCAGTTTAGTGTTCAAGTTCTCCTTAAACAAAACACACTTTTAAAAAAGCATGTGGTTTCAAAGTATACATACAATACTTGTGGATCAGTCCATTTAGATATACAGAGCTCTTCTATTAATTCTTCTTCATCTAAGATCTCCAGAATTGTTTCTTTGAAAACTTTAAGATCTGTTTCCAGTTCTGATAAGCTGAAGAAAGAACAGGCAAAAGGTCAAGTAATCCTCACTGGCATCAGTGCATAAAGGTAACCTCTAAATGAGTTTGCCAGCCAGCACCCTCACCTGACAGAGTGGGCACGAAATACTTCCTCGCAGGGTTCTAAGAGCTCCTCCAAGAAATTTTCTACAGGCCACACACACTTAGCTGTGGCAGTGATTTGCCTGGGGACCAGTGAGCTACATATACCCACTAAAAGGGATTCACATGTCTTCCGGATAGTTTTGCAAGTCAGAGAACACAAGCACTCCGTGAGCAGGTAGGGAATACACATTCGCACTGCCACATCAGAGGGGCCACTACAAGAAGGTACCAATGTATTAGTACCAGTAACCTTAAAGTGTAGAGCTAACCTTGTTTTACATTATAAAGGAACATTTTCATTATGCTATTTTGTTCTGTCAGATGCTATTTAAGAAGCTTGACAGTATTTCTGACAACTCAGAACATATCTCCCTCCATCCATGTCCCCCACCTCACCACAGACTGACTTTTACATTTACGAGTAAGTTGCACAACTCAGCATTACAGTAATCTAAGGAATTCATATTAGATACAATTTTTCTAACATTTCATTGTATGTAATTTTCTGTGGCCACCTTCTAGTCTCTTCACAGCTTACTCTTATTTACCTCTTGCCATTTTGCAGGAGAATGTGTAGTTTACTCCTATCCACAGACAAAAGCTTGGGGTCCACTAGAGCTTCCAGTGTCTCAAGGATCTGAGGCTGCAAAGTGTTAAGTCTCCCCTGCAGTTTGCTGATCTAGATAACAACATGATCCTTTATAAGAATTAAAGCAATCCCTTTAGAATGACTTGGGCAACTGACTCCTGTCTCCGAGCACACAATTCACAGCACTAGGCAGTTAACACAACCTGTTTTCCAACATCCAGGAAATACTCGCTTACAAGATAAAGACAGTACAAAATACAGTATTTTATAAAAGTGATTTACACTGAACTGAAACCCAGTGACAATCACACACCAATAGCTGATAAAGCTAAACCACTCATTGTCTGTAAGTGTCACTTTAGCATTGCCAAGCAGAGATATTTAAGGATAGCTAGAACTTAGTATCTCAATCCTGCCCAAGAGGCCAAAAAAACTCAGCACTTCTATGTAACTTCCATTTCAACTAAAACATGTCTCTAGAAAAGTAACTGTCCAAGGATGGTGAAGCCATCCTATCCTTTCATAAGTTGTTCCGAAACTGAACTTTCCAATTAGCACTTTCTTGAGAAGGGAATGGAAACACACATAATACACAGAAAACCATAAAAACTAAACCAATCAGCCAAAACAAACCAAAAAAAAAAAGAGTTCCTACAGTAAGTGTGGAATACACATACAAATATGTATGTATAAATATTAACACAAGAAGAAAATCATATTGTCCTTTCTATGAAGCAACAACTTCCAAGCAATTTAAATAAAAACAACACAGCTCACCCGGTATTGCAGGATTGCTTCTATGGCTCGGAACTCAAAGGGCAGGGAATATGTAACTAGTTGACCTTCCCCAGACAGCTGAGATGCGAGTTCATTGATAAGCCAGTGTTCCAGATTTAAATTACGGTAATCTAGTATCAGAAGAAACTCTGGTGTGATGACAGCCTTCAAGAACTGAAAAAGACAGTAAATACAGGAGTATGAAAAAGCGAATTCTCTAAAGATTTCTGTCTTCTCATGACTCTGCAAGTGCACTTGTTAATTTAGGTTTTAATTAAGACACTATTCAAATGCTTTTTCAGGAAGGATAAGAATCTCATGCTAACTACAAACCAGTGTATTCACCACGGTCCAGACACAGCATCATGCTAGAAAATGCAAGTGCAAGGATAAGACACGGTTTAAGTTTACACTCAGATAAAGGGAAACCATTACCTCCATTCTCATTATGATCCTGTTGTTCCTAGTTGCAATGCTCATTACGTGTTGAAATCTCAGATCTCGAGCCTGAAGACCCAATTCCTGGTACAATTCCATTTTCTTCTTTTCTATCAAAAAATATCTTTAGATGAAACCATTTAGGATACAACCATCTATGTTCTGAAATTACATTTTAGCCTGTTACTCAGTCCCATAAAAGAATAAAAAACTGCGTATCTTTAAAATGGTAGTCTTCCCATTGATTCCTGAGTGCAATTTATTTTTTTACAAAGAAGACAGTATCTCAAGTGGAAAGAGGAAAAATTCTAGATACAAGTGGAGAAAGTTGGCCATGACAATTAATTTAATGTCAGAAACAAATTGACTCATTTTAGCAAATGCATGCAGTCCTGCAGGAAGGGAAATAGAAGGCAGGGAAAGCAGCTGGTCAGAAATGGAAAAGACAAGTAAAAATTACCTTCTTATGAGAGATGGTATATGTTATTTTCAAAATATTACTTAAAAATATACAAAAATTGTAACAATTACAACGCTATGAAGACTAATAAAAGGCATCACAACAGAGAAAACGTTGCAACACCCCAAATAACCACAGTGAAGTATCCCAAATACAGTTTTGTACCCCATGCAGACTCTAAATTGGGCTTTTCTGTATTGGACAAGGAAAAAAGAAAACTAACCAACAAACAAATGAATTTACTATGAAAACTCACCAAAATAGGTAGTATTTCCCTCTTTGTCAAACTTCATCTAAAAGTGTGGGAAAAAAAATTTCATAAAACTACTATAAAAGAAGAAATCCATTTCTAAAATTGTTTGCACTTATCCAGAAATGGAAAATACATAATTATGAATAAGTAACTCTTCATGCCCCTTTTCACAGTTCAACCCAATTAAGAAAAATATTGCCCTAAATTGTCATATATCTCACTGTGTTTTTATACACACCAAACAAAACCAGTGTCACCCACGTGACCATATTCCTAACATAAACCTTGGCAAGGAAGTGATTTACAGAGGATCAGACTTGTTTAGGCACAAAAGCGTATCCCACTTTTTGGATTACAAATTTTGCTATTTCCTCTGGACCAATCTGAAAAATTTACAAACAGAATTGAAACAGGAAAGAGTACCACAAATGGGGTCATTTGCCTTGTACCTATATCCAGGATTGCATTAACCTGCTATTCAGCTAGTTACCTGCATATAAACCCCTCTCATTTTATCACTTGTCAGATTATCCATTTAACAATTTTATTTCCCAGTATAAGTATTTTATTGGAAAATCTGCAATGCTCTGTTTAATCACCAAGTTTGCTGTTTTGCTCAAAAATCATGTAGCTTAACTCCATATTTCTGGCTTTAAAAACGACTTTCAGTGAATGAAATGTACCCAAGCATATATTTCAATAGAGCTGCAGTGGGTGGTGGTACACGGCCACAAAGACACAGCTGCACGCACCTTGTCACAGATGAAAATTCTCAACAAGGAGGCCTTACCTTCCCTCATACGCAGCAATAACGTTAATCAAGCAGTTTGCAAATGTCTTTCAGACTAATTTTTTTAAAAAAATAGAGAGCAAGCTCGTTTTTTGCCACATCCTATGTTTGCCTGGAATTACATCTATTAAGTGACGGGAATAATAATTCTAAAAGGCATACAGTAAAGATGAGACTTTTCAGCACGGCCAGCTGTGACAGGACAAAGAGTAATGG
>VWPV01030254.1:15854-31159 GCA_013389885.1 Geococcyx californianus | reverse complement strand
CCTCTTTCTATTGAGGACATTAAATCTTTTCAAATGAACTAAAGCTTTTGATTTCAACATTAATATATCCCCAAGTATCTTTTTAACAGTTTCACTTCCATTGCAAGGCTAATCAGTGAATCAGTCAATAAAATGACCACAATTAGAACCATAACACTAAACAATAACAAAATCTTTCTATTTTGTCTATAGCTTTCAGTGTACTTGTGCTTCAGAGGTCTTATGTCAGCTTAATGTGTGGAAGTACATGGAAGTCTTCGTTGCTTGAAAGAGGAACTTTCCAAGAATTACAATCGAGTATGAAGACAGTTAGAGGTCTGCAACTCTGAGGCTGAATTTAATTGAAGAAACAGAAAACTTCATAAGTGTTCAGAAACTACAGTTCCAGCACTCTCAAGTCAAAATCCAGCTTTACTTCTGCATAGGTGGTATTAGACTCAGCAGCTTGTCCATTCCTGCTTGAAAAGATTGAATGATGAATGCAGTATAAAAACCCAAAATAAGCCTGTCTGTTCTCTTGCTGGAGCTTATGCCAGTCTTGGTTAAACAGGAAATCTTTTAGCAAGGCCTTAGGAGCTACGCTGTTAACATTAATGAGTAAATTAATTTTCCTCACTACAGACACATACAGGCCCTGTAACACCTCAAGAAGGGCCCTGAAGAAGTTGTATCCTCTGTTTATAGATGGCATGTAGAGAAAATAGACTTATTTATGCACTTATAAGGAAAAAGTTGTTCTGCTGAGATGAAATCCCTCCAAGGACCTAGATTTTTTGTGTGTGCTGAAAACACCTTTTACAACCTAAAAATAATAGGGATAACCTACTCTTATAAACACCTCCACTTAATAAGCAGGGGTTCATTCCCATGGTGAAAGGTTTTCCACATGTTCTGACTTTGCATGTGAGAAGTGTCATTCTCAGATATGCTCTTGCTCTCCTTGTTAGTGCAGAACAGCCTTTGGTGCTTGGCAGTTACTGATTTGGGAAAGGTTCAGCAGAGATGAAACTGTCTCCTGATCAGCTGAAACCAACTGTGTTTCCCAGGAGCTGTTAAATTGCCTTTTGCCAGGCGGATTTTGGGAAATATATTTAAAGAGTGGATATCTTTGTAGGCAGGAGGCCAGAAAACAGGGCTAAATTCACTGGACAGCTTGTTTGCAAATAATTTACATAATGTTGTGGACTTCAAGGAACCTTGTTACTGAAAGAAGACCGTGCTTGGTCCTTTTGCCTCAATGCCTGACACTGAAAATGGTACGTGCATAGTGACTTGTGATGATGCTTTTCATTGACATGTTGTGTCAGGATAAGAAAGCAAAAATTTTTGTCAGTCCCTCTTTGAGTCCACCAAACTCATTCTGGCGGCTTCAAGATCTTGATATGAATCCTGATTAACCAATCATTGCACTAACCAGACTTCAAAGAAATCTTTACTGAGTGTTTACATTACATTTGACTTTGTTATTGAGTCTAATGTCATTATGGAAAAGACGAAAACAGAAGAGATGTGACATAGATAAAAATAGTGTGTTTGTATTGCTGGGAGTAAGGGAAAACTGCATTTAGATTACTTCTGGTGGATCAGGAATGTTTCTGTAGGATTTGTCACTGTGAAAACTGACAGGGATTTCTATTTTAAGGCTGTCACTAAAGGTGAAAAGCTGAGAGCTGTTATCAGGAGAGGAAAAGCTCGCACAACCCCTTCATAAATTGAATCATCAGAAAACTGCTGTGCATTTCACTGCATAGTAATGAAGCTTTTCACAATATTCATCTGACACTCTTACATGGTTATGAGACATACACAGTTCTTATAAATGTTCTCAGGATAAGTTGGAGTTCATCACCCTACCTTTGCCTAACTTGGTGTAACTGCTAATCATAAAAGGGTTCTGTGTTTATTTCCAGCACCTTTTACTCCATTTAGGACTGAGTTTCACTCTCCTGTCTTTCTTTCTGGACAGAATTCTGTGCAATGTTCATATCTTGTTGCTCTGTGACATAACAATGTAGATAGCTAAATATTTTGCATGGAAAAAGAAACTATTTTCTCTGACACACTTCTTTGGGTAGGTCATGCCTAGTCCTTGCTAAGGTGGGTGGAAAGAGCAAGAACCAAGCAGAAGCTCCTTGACTTGGATTGTCTCTCACAGACAAGGTGTAGCAGCTATCCTGAAGAGATGTAGTACATGACCTTGGTCAAGGGGCAGATGAAAGACCGCTCAAAATGAGCAGGGAAGAGGCAGATGTTGGGCCATATTCCCTGCTTTCAGGTTTATGGCTAGTGAGCTCTGCCATCGCATCTTAAAGACAACATACAGCATATGTTGCCACCCCAGACTGCAGTTCACCCTACAGTAAGGTGAGTCATTGCTAAGTAAAATGTTAGTTTGAGCCTAATTGGTTTACATCTACCTTGAAAATACACCCTCTCTTGCACTTAGGGCAATGCTGCTTCAGAGCAGCTTTTTCCTGGCAGTTAAATTATGTTGCATGTTTAGGATATGTCACTGTTTCAGTTTCAAAGAGAAAAACCTTTCCATATTCTTTCGGCATGCTTAATTCTATTCCAAAAGAAATATGTGAGTACTTTAACTTAAACAAGGCTTTCAGAGATATTCCATGTGGTCCCTGATGTGAATACATATATAGTTTTGCATAGTTCCTGAACTTTTCAAATGTTATTGAATCTAACCTGTTGCATCTATGTCCATAAGTGGCTTGACTCACCCAGTTGTTTTTCAGTAGGCTTGTTTCCTTAAAATGAATCTGTTCAGTTTATTTGATTGTAACACTTTCTCCTTTTCAACATTAGCGTAAGGCTAAACACGTTGTATAACTCTGACCAGACTGCTGGATGAGTACTGTAATAAGGACTGATTTTTGTGTGGTCGCCAGTCATAAGACAGTTTATCGCAGGACTTAGATCCAGTCTTGAACTGTATTTCGCTTCATAAAAGAAAAAAAAACACCCCATGCTAAATTAATCTTGACTTATCGAGATGTGCACATTATCTTGCTAGCTGTCTGGCCTGCCCAAAACCTATAGAATTATTTTTATACTGAAGTATCCTGAAAATGTTAGCAGTTTGGTATGACAACACATTTGTGTGGAAAATTACATGCTACAAAAATGCGAACGATGATGGGCTTTTGTTACCCTTTTCATTTTCTGTTTCATCAGAAGAACTGTGCTTCACCAGAGAAATATGTAATGCTGCAATAGCGAAAAGTTTTCCTCATCCAGTACAAAATGCTCTCTGACCAAGTTCTGCTGTCCTCTACATCTGCAGACACTTTTTCTTTTTTATTCAGACAAAGGGTAAGGAAAAAGAAATGGTTCTGAAAAGTTTTCATTCAGGAAGTACCTTGTTAGATGTAAAAAACCACAGAGAAGCATAGGTAGAATATTAATCACCAGAATATTGGAGCTGCCTTTGATTGTGAGTGTGTTTTAACCAGAATATCACTTTTGGGTTCTGATGCTTCAAGCTTTCCTCAGAAAAAAATTGATGTCTTATGCTCCATCTTAACTGACTCTTCTCAAAAGGACATACAGTATATTTGCCAAAACTGAGTTACAGTCAAATACTGTCCCCCAGTTGGTTGTGGAGATACAATGAATGTGTAGCTTGAAGAATTTTTAAAAATTCTTTTCTTTAGTACCACCTTTTCTTTGAGGCAAAGATAAGTACTCACTTCAGTACTTATGAGGGCAATTTAGAGTTACCATTACATGGAGTATGGGGAAACTCTTGAAGAGGGAACATTTTTAGTTGATAAAATATCATATACACTCATACTCTTCAAAGGAAGAGTAGATGTTAGATCATCTAAGAAATAGACTAAGAGAAAAATTCTCTCCAAATATAAGTACCTCTCTGATCTTTGAAGTAGGAGTCATATCTGCCTTTATTGGCGCCCATTCAATAGCTTCTTTATTCTGCCTACCAAGTGCTTGTGAAAGGCTATGTTCCCATTCAGGTCTTGGAATTTCTTCAAATTTAAACAGGGCTTCAACTGAAAACACTGTGGAACTTGAGTAGAAAAAGACCATATTGCTCCAAACTGATATTTTGATGCTTTTCCATTAGGACTTATCAGTTGTTTTCTATTGCTGAGAAATTTCAGTTGTTGACTAGCAAGGATAAGAGGTAAAAGAGAGGGAGAGAAACACTCCTAATTTTTAAAAAGCGATTTAGAAGAGTAGAGGAAAATATTGAGAACTAAGCATGGTATGGAGGATGTGTGTTCTCCATCTTGAATGTTCAGTCTTACAAACACAGAGGCTGTTACCCACTCAAGTGAAAAGCGGTCTGGACCTTGCTACGTCCCTAACAGAGCTTCTCCATTAGGAGAGCTTCAGGGATATGGAAAGGTGAAAGGAGATGCAGCCCAGCAGGGCCTCCGGAGTAACTTTGGTAACTGTCTGTGAGCTTCTCCATTCATCTTTTGTTTTTTCACAACTAATATATTTAAGCCCAGCCAGCATATTTTACAGCTGTCTCTAGCTGCTGGAATGACAACTGATTATGTCTTAATGAAAAAGACATTTCTAGGCAATAGGCTTGATCCCATTGAACCTGCAACTTTCTTATGAGGATCTCCTCCTTGTCTGGAACTTAAATACCACTGCAGCATGTGTGAAAATCAAGGACATTTTTGCCTTTCAAAACAGAAATGCTAGGTCCAGGCTAGGTGGTAGCATCTTTGTCTGCTCCAGTCTGGACGAAAGTGGTATGTTTGCGAAAGCCCTTCAGCTCTATGAAAATACAACATATGTAACAGTAAAAAATGCTGTGTGGATGAAGCTGACCTGTGGGTAGGACAGAAAATATTCTGCCTGAAGCAACAGTTTCAGTTGCTTTGCTCAAATCACAGTCCAAGCAGAGATTCAGTGTTCACAGGAGAACTCTGAATTTTTCCCCTTCTGCACAAAAAGCTTCATTTTAAAGTAATAATTAGCCCTTCTTTATAGTTCCCCTGCTCACTGGTAGGAGAGAAACAGGTCACTTGCTATTTTAAAAATTAAGTCATATCTTTCCTTGTTCAAGTGTGTTAGTTTCATGAGGAAAAAGAAGTTACTTGTTAAAATTACCCCAGCTGTGTACTTTTACACGCCAATTTATCATGATTACTGGTGGTATATGGGATTTTTTATCAACAAGATGTCACTGAAACAGCAAAAGCGAGAGACTGATTCTTAGGACTTAACTTGCTTATATCTCAAGGAAAAAGTAAAACATAAGAGCAGAACCCCATTTTTCATCTTAAAAATGCATTCTTATTTAAAAAGAACTATATATTTATTTTAAAGTGCTTTCATAGGAAAACTAGTTATTTTTAACATCATATTGTCTTTCAAATCACACATTTTGGTTTTAACTGATTTTAACAGCGTAGTGCTATCATGACCATTAAATAGAGGAGTCTCCATTCCCTTTTACTCAAAGCAGAAAGTAGAGACAAAATCCAACCCACAAAACCCATTTTCTGCTAGATGAGCAAGTTAAATTGTGTTAGTGAAAACATCAGAATGGGTACAAAGGAGTGGATGGAACTGTCTGCCTGAGGATAGGAAAAGCAGTCTCCTTTTCCTCTTTTTTTTTTTTCAACCAAAATATCTGATTTTTTCTGATTTCCTGTTTCTACAAAGCCACAGTTTAGGGCATTCAAAGTGGAAGCGCACACCTTCAAGTAGCATTTAATAGCATGATAGTTACCTAAATCTCTGTGGGTGTATAAATACTTGCAACTGTGTATGAACACTGGGTGGATGTAAAAGTTCCCCTATAGTGGAACACACTGTCCTCTTGCACTCTACACCAGTAATCCTACCCATTTATCCTGATAATGTGCTTCTGAGGTAAGCACTCAGAATTACAAATGCTTGCCATTTTACTTCAAGTTTTGTGCTGTTTCCTGTTGCCAGTGTCCCAAGTGCCTGTGAATCTTATCCTTGCCTCAAGCAAAGAAAACACTGGTAATGAGATCCCTGGTGAAAGCTTAAACTGAAGAATCAAAAGGAAATTGCCTGGGAATTTATCCTTGTACATTATTATTATTTTTTTTTTATTTATGGACATTGGTGTGTTTTATTGCTTAAAGTCAGTGATACTAAAGTTGTGAACAGAGGATGCAACATACAATAGAGATGTCAAGTCTTTTCCTAAATGATGCAGACCTCCAATATATCATGTGGCTGCCTAGATAAAGGTTTTGTTTCCAGAAGAGCTGTGAGACAGTGAGTGCTCTCTCACACCTCTGGTCTGAAAAGATTAACAGTAGTTTGCTATCTGCAGCACTCCTGTGTTTCCCATACTTGGTGATGGACCTTTCCCATTTTAGCTTTTTTTTTTTAACTTCTGTCTTAAATGGCTTTGTATACCATTTCTTATTCTCTTCTCAAGCTTAGATGATACAATCTCCCATAGCTGTACAAGTTGAAGCATCTTAGCAGTATCAGTGTGTTTCTTATCTTCAGTGCTTCAATGAACTCGTCCTCACTGGAACAGTCCATAGCACTCCTGGTGTAGCTGCCAATGATTTTAGCACATTCGTGCATGCGGGCACTTAAGTGACAGTGTTTGATGGTCTGTGCAGAAAGCCTGTAAGAAGTCTTTGAATAAGAAAGATGTATTAAAGGATCATTTGAAAAGAGAAATGAGGAAATAGGGAGTGTCATCCTTAATTTTCCAGAGACTGATGCTTATTGTAGATAGAACTGCTAGCCTCAGTTGTGACAAAATCTATCATGTTGCATATTTCCTATGTTTGCTCATGTTCTGTAGCAAAAAACCAAGTACAAACCAAAAATAAAGCCTTTGTCTGAGCTTCACAGAAGATGCAGAGAGGTGGAAGCTGGAGTGTAGTTGGGCTATTTAAAGAAATGCTTAAATATTTTCAGTATGTCTGGCTTCTTGTTGCTGAGGAATCACTGTTTTTCCTTTTCCTTATGGAAGAACATTAGTACAGTACCCTATCCTTAATATGTCAGAGTGTAAGTGGTGAGATTGTAATTCTTTATTTGCTTCAAGATACTTGTGCACTACAAATGGGAACCAAAATCATGGAGATAGCCTTCTCTTTTTAACTTGATATTTGCTGCTTTTTTCCTTTCTTTATGCGACAAGCCAATAATGGACCAATGTATTGTAATTACCAACGTATTAATGGTAGTTCCAAAATGCCTTACGCAACTTGGCAGCAATTTGCCTTACGCGTGGGAAGAGGTTCCTATTGTTTTAACTTTGGCTATTCAATTCTGTTTCTAATAAGCTTGTCATAAGTATTTAAGGAGAAGCAGAACCATATTGTTCTCTTTATCTTTTGTTAAATGCTTTGCAATAACAACAAAGAAATATTTCTGTAAATTAATAGCTCTGGATATTTGTTAAAACTTATAGAAGATCTTATTAGTCACAATGCATAGCCTGACTATCTTATGACTTAAGAGCAGGGAGCTACGGGAGATGATCTTTTCTGTTAAAACAGAAATAAACCACTAACTGTGAAACTGTTTTGTGATCACAGACAGATCTCTGCTACCAGACAGCATCATCCATTTGTAGTCAATACAGATGTTCTATTTTATGGCTGCCTGTGATATGAAAATTTTCTTTTTAAGGATCTTTTTAAGAGCTTATGAAACACCATCAGCTGTGCTCTTAGCTTTTACACCTAAATTATATCAATAGCAATAATGTTTCAGTGATAAAAAAGATATTTTTATTAATACAGACTGTTGATTTCAGAGAGAAATGCTAAGTGCTTAGGATGCACTTGCTTAATAAATAAGCAGTGTGTGTATCAATCTGTGACTAGAACTTGGGATTGTACAGTGCAAGTTTTATTCTGCAGGTTCAGGGAGAAATAAAATAAGATTTTTACTTCTTGTTGAAGTAAACAATGCAGATTGAAAAGGCTGCCAGAGAGGGGAAAATCCATACTTTCCATTTTAGAAAGCTTAATGTATCTGTTCATTCAAATCAGTTTAAAATATTGTGTCAAAATATGTATTGTGTTATTTTTACTGATAACAAGTTCAAATTAACTACAGTTTTCAGGAGACAAATTATCAATTTTTTCCGTTAAGAATTAGTACTTATTCCTGACAGCCAGGGGAATTTGCTTGCAATTGTACATAGACATCTCCAAACTATAAACCAACCCATCTTCTGCTCCTGCAACATTCAAAATTACAAGGAAGTCATTCTGTTCCTCTCTTTATGAGTATCATTTGCTGCCTTTTTATTTTGGCAGTGCATCAGGGTAGTAGATGAACAGCTGAGGGCAAGTGTGGTATCTTTTTGCTCATATGGTAAGGATTTAGAGCAAGATCCAAATTCTGTGCTTGGGGCAAAACCTGAGTAAAGTTGTTCGGTCAAGATGGATAAAATATTTGAACCAGGCACTGGTGGAGTTTAAGAACAAGTGCACAATAGATCCTTTCTCTCCCTGCAAATAGGATGCTCTGCTATAGATTTCCCCACCTGGGTTCCTTCTGCTTATTCTCAAATATGCTTATTATTCTTCCTTGAAGACATGTAGTGTGTGTATATAGCCTGCACACAATTTGCTGCAGCAAGACTCTGACTCCTGTCAAAAAATGACCTAGATTTTGGAAATTTGCTTATGAGCCTTATTATTACTATTTGCATAAGCCCAGAATAAGGGGCTTATGCATAGAAGATTCTGACCTTACCTTGGGCTGACTCAGCATAATGAGTAAACTTAGCTTGCTTCCAGGAGCAGGATTGGTACCTGGAAAAGTAATGCTCTTGGATCTTAAGACTTAACTGGGCAAAGCACTTTCTGAATTCAATGGCAGTTATAGTTGGACAGACTCTAATTGTGAGCCCAGGACACTCAGACTTGCGTCGCTTTCAGACAATGCTGCAAAAGTCATGGGATGGGTATAACTACTGAATTCTGATAAGTATTCTGAATTCTGTTAAATAGATATATATTGAGTATGTAGGCCCAGGCAGATGCATTTAGGGCTGACAGCTCTTATATGACGTGCGCACCTCTGGACGGCATATTTCGTCAGCATATTGCTGAAGATAGAATACTAGCTCTGCACATCACAAATCACATGGAAATGCCTTGGTTTAAAGTAAGGGTGGGTTTGGGGGAATGATTGTGGCAACATAAAACTTTTCTTCTAAAACAGTTGTATACTGTCTTTTATCCACACTGATTTCATTTAGCAGTATAAACACACTCTTGTTAGCTTAATATCCTCCCTTTAATTGAGTACAGGGAGCTCTATCAGGGGAGAGACTTGACAAATAAAAAGTTTTCTAACACTGATCTCTGATCTCTAACACTGTAGGCAGTGGGAACGACCTGCAATCAGGTTTTGACTGTTAAGCTGCAGTCTTTTCATAATCCTATTATAATAATGAAGTTTAAAACTATCTTTGAGAAACATGAGAAATGGGAGGTCTTGCACTTACAGGGAAAGAAATTAATGACAAGTAAATGTTTCTCTAGTTGTTTGGGACAAGCTATTTGACTTTCAATTTTAGTTTTTGCTGTTGCTTTTTTTAAAATATACATAGTCTGAGATGTTTAAGCTTTTAGTCATGCGTAAATGAAAAGAAGTGAAGAGAGTGAAAAAAAAACCCCAAATTTTCATCATTGTGTAAAAATTTGACCTTGTCATCTCCTGATTACATGCTGGTGTGATCTTCTTTGTAAATCATGTAATTTGAGGCTTCCTTTCACTCTATCACAGTAAACCAGGCATGCAATTCATTCTTTTGTTTGGACAGTTGGTCATCTAATTAAGAAGCAGGTGACTATTTCTGCACCAAATGGTTCTCCTTTTTGCATATCTTTCTACTCCCCGTGAGGTTAATACATATTGAAATGGGATATGTCTGTTCCCGACTAAGACAGCAAATAACACCGGAACAAAGGGAACAATAAAGGCAAACAGAACAATTGTCGAAGCAGCTCATCCTTAGCTCTATACGACACAGAAAGATAGAGTAAACTCCCTTGAATCTCCATGGTTGTGCTGCTGATCATTACAGTCCAAATAACTCTTCTGGGATTAGTATTACTGGACTTTGCAGGGATGGACATATGTCATCTATGTATATAAACTCAAAACAGAAATCAAAACAAACATAACAAGAATTCAAGAGTAATGCACTCCAGTCTGGCTGGAATGCATACTGTATCCCCATTATTTGTTTCGTAGGTGTGAAGTGATCCTGTGTAGGCATTCTGTCAAGTAGATGTCTGTGATAGAGAGACAATCAGATCTATGGAAATATCTAATGTAACATGCTGTGAATAAACTTCTTTAAGATGTTTTATTTTTTTTTATCTTAAATCCTCAGATCCCCTTAGGATTGTCTGATTGCTCAGTGTCTAAGTGAATGAGATGTTCTTGTTTTAGAGAGGAAAAATTTGAGTTCCACAGGCATTACTTGACTTGCCTAAAAGCAACAGCTATAGCCTAGGCAGTATAAACTGCTTCCCCTAGCACTCTTGCTTCTAAAGGAATTTGTTGCTCAAGTTGGCATTAATGATCTGAGATGAGCTGCATTATACCTGCATTCAGGAACCATGTATTAGCTAGTGAAAGAAAGAAATAAATTGTAACAGCTTCTATGTATGTGTACTGATGCCCCTCTCTATAAGCATGATTCTCTCTTCTCAGTTCAGATATACAAAAATATCAGATGTGATCTGGTCAGAAATCAACACAAAATAGTAGTAAAGAATTATACCGGGAAGAAAACTTGCCTTTCATAGTTAATGTCATTCCCTGAAACCTCTCATTTGTTGTTGCCTGTTTTCTGACCAGTGGAAGGATGTAGCCTGAGCTGAGGTGCTGGTTCCAGGATTACTGAGATTTCATAGCATGTGTCATTACAGAATAAGAACAGGAACAAAGGCCATTACAATACTAGCAAGCGAATCACCCCTCCCTGCCCATGCCTCTCCTCCTCCATGCCTATTTGAAAAACAACATTGAAAGCCCAAATCAAGTTTTAAAAGGGGGAGTAACAGGGAGAAAATGTAGGGGTTAGGTTGGCATGTACAGTCTGTAAGAGTTCTTTTTCTGCACAATGGGATATATTGAGGGCAAATGAAATATCTTTAGCTTTATGCAGGCCTAAGTAAAACTCTTAACATTATTTGAGACTCTTTTTTGTGACATAATTTTTTGAATTATCATTTATCCTTTGAACAATAATAAGAGACCAGAATACTCACAGAAAAATAGGACAGCTGAAGTACAGAAAACTTCTGGAAATTTTTTTTCAAATGTTTTATAAATACAAGCAAGGCTTGTATAACCAGCAATATCTCTTCTCCAGCTCTATAAGACTAATAAAACAGGCAAAGTTTCAGGACTTTGATGTCTTAAGCAAATAAATAATGCTACCATAAAATTTGTGTACTAATTCTACAAATGGAGATCCCAAAGATTATTTAAAATAATTTTTTAACATTATGTGAAGATAAATATAATAATAAAACTACAGCAAAAAACCCTGCTAAAATGCAGCAGGTATAATGAAAATTAAGAGGGAAGAAGTTCTGGCATCAGTTTTTGATGTACTGTGAACACTGAGATTTCTATCTGCTCTCTGTTTACCAATTCCTTACTTCTTGTGAGCACTGGTTCAGGAAGGCTGTATGTGGTGTTCATTACAGGAGCATTAGATGGTTGCCAGATCTTGAGGTTGTATTCCATAGAGGAAGAATGAACAATGCTTTAAGTGAGGTTTCAAGGGATGTTTTCAAATACCCCACTTGGCCTCTTTAGTAATCTGTACAGTGCAGGAAAAAATTACAAAAAAAACATAAAAAAAAAGATGGCGTGATAGTGAATATGAAACTCCCTGTAACCAAACACAAATCAGGTGATTATAATAGCTATGAAAAGGAGGAAGATAACATTTTCTCCTTTACGGTGATTTGTGTCAGTGGCCCTCTGCAATAATTCCTGCTCTGCCAGTGCCTTTATGGTGAACTTCTGGCTTTCTTGATCTCACTGGTCTCAGTTCCACACTGGAGAAGCAGAGAGACACCTCGCATCTCTCACAGTCACCTTGTGGCTCAAATGTATATTGGGATTGTGAAAGTTTAACTCACAGCAGTAGCAAAAGGCAGATGTTCTTGGCCATAAGATGTAGATACTACTTTAATTTAGCAATGTAGCATCAGTCAGAACAATGAATAAGGAGGTAATCCTCGTTAGTAGAGTGAAACTACGTTAGATGGATTAAAGAACAGTTAAAAATAGAAAAAACAATAAAACCCCAGGAATAAAACTAAAACATCGGAAGGGAAACCACAGAAACGAAAGATAAGCCTGCAAGGAGAGAACATTCAGAGAGAAGTCGATCTAAGTAAAACCACCAGAACCTGCCCCCCAGGCCTCAAACCTTCTGTGATCAGCAGGTTCAAATATCTCTGGTAGGTTTTGGAAGTGGTACAAACCTAAATATCTGTGGAGCCTGTTTTATTGGCTGCTTGTTCAGCTCAACTTCCTATTAAATGAATTCTTTGAGATGGCTACTTGGAGGATGGTTTTCTGTGTTTAGCAGGTATTGCACCAGCTTTCTATGCTTAACGATTTACTTAAGTGATCATTATTTGTTGTTCCTTTAGGACAAATGATTTTGAAAATCACTTGGAGGCATCTGAAGCAACTACAAAACCCCAGAATTTCTGGTGGTGGTTTTGGGAGTCTGATTACCTGGATGATTTGTAGTCTCTATTCCTTACCCATTTGTTACTTATAAAAGGTGTGTTCTTCATGTTTCCTTGAGAAGGTCTATGGTCTCTTACCTTGTGGAATGACTGCAAAAGGGAGACCTGTAATGCAGCTGTAATGCAGCACCCGGAGAGAAGGAAAAGGCTTCAAATAATGTTGGGGTGCCTGTGCTCAGCTCAGAGGAAGCATAATTTCTCCAAAAATTTAAACAGCACATAAAAGTAATGGTGGCATGGAGGCACAGAAAAGGCTCCTTTGCTGGTAATCCTTTCTTATCATGAGCAATTTATCATGACAATCCCTCATACTTTTGAAAACAGAAAAGAAAATACCACTTCTTTCTTGCTTATTTCCTAAACAATAACTGGTAATTGAAATGATAGGCCTAGGTAATTGTGCTGATATTTGTAAGGAGCAGGGCTGAAGTGGGTGGAGTGGGTGTGAATCTTCTAGTCCACACTCTTTCTGTACAAATGTCTACTAATGCCAAGTTATGACTACAGCTTTTTGGATGACTTGTGAATATTTACCAATCTACTTCAACACGGGTGATATTTTCGGGAGGTGCCCTTGGGCTGCTGGATGGAATTATTTCCCCTACAAGCTTTGTGCTGCTTTGTAAATACACTCATTTTCAGTTGCCTGTAAGTTATCTGGGGACAAGAAAAAATAAAGCTGAGCAATTGTAACTTTCACTGAGAACAAGGTTTGAAGAAATGAAGCCTTACTGTGCTGCAAACCATACAAGTTTATAGTAAGAACTGTGACTGTTAATTCTTAAATTGATTGCAAATACCATGCTAGCCTATTACAACATAGTTTCATTTCAATAAGCTGCTTTAGGAGATACTGGCCAGGATTAGAAATGTGCAATGGAAAATGGAAAATAGTGTTCTTCCTCTACCTAATGATTGCCTTTGTACCATGTTTCCTTGAAATGACATTTTACTACTGAAATACTTGTTCAGTCATTTTCCAAACACATTTTTGGTCAGGCATATTTTTTCTCAAATAGTACCTGGTTATGTCATTAGTCATCCCTGCAGACTTTCTTTTATTATTCATGTCAGCTGAATCCTTTCCTCATTGAGTTTTCCATAGTGTCATTGAATGTAACTGAAAAATCCATGCAAAACAATAGCGTAGTCCTGAGTCCTGGCACACTTGGACAATAGCTTGTCTGCAAATCCATCCAGTGCAAATGAATTTCAGGAATGAATACCTAAAGAAAACATAGCTGTTGGTACCAACAGTAATCATGCCTCAACCAAGTTTCCTGAGTGAAAAAAAGTAGTCATTTCAAGGAGAAGTTAATGATCCTTCTGTACTGACCTCTGCAGACAAGCAGCTGTTCACTCACCTACTAATCAAACAGTGCTGGATCTTGATTTACCTTTGGAGGGGAATTCTCTATCCTGAACACCAGCTGTTACTGTCATCAACTACCTCTGTGGTATACTTTCAATTTAGTTTCTAGATAACCACTGAAGCTGAACATTGAACTGTGCACTTTTTTACTTCTTCCTGTGTGTTGGCATTGTTTTTTCCTTATACTGAGCAGTGTATAACAAAATCCTGTGTAACTCTACAATTGACTTGCAGTGTCTTAAGAAATTAACTATTCGCTTACTGAACATGACTATATCCATTGCCTCTGCAAAACTAATACAGGTTTCAAAGAGCTTACTCCCCTGACTTCTGAATAGCAGCGTTCCTGGAGGATGGAATGGCCAGGGTGGAGTGAGATAAGAGGTGAGGAACAAGGTACATTGCAGCATCAGCCACAGCAACCCTTTAAAATAGATAGGGAATTGAGGTAGATTTGACTTTATCATCTGCTGGAAGGTCATGATAGGCTCCAGGCAGGCTCCACGGACAGAGGGCCACCTAGCAAAACATCACTGCTGAAGAGAGTTCTGAAAAGATTTGTAAAATCAATGGAGTCTAGGGTTTAGGTAGTAGCTCAGTAAGTTGAGAGAACCCCAAACCTCCACAGCCCTACTACTTTTAGATTTTTTTTTTTTTAAATTCTTTTTATCTGCCTACACTCTTTTCCCAGTGTATCACTGCTATTTACTGATGTGACCAACACTGGTTTGGCAAGTGACTCATGTTTCAGGAATCAACGGTACATAGTCCAGCTATGAAAAAGATGCCATCAAAACATACTACTTGGTTTGGTCCTGAAATTTAAGAATGGCAAGGAATAGGCTCTGCTTTGTGTTCTTATTAGCTGTGTTTTTAATAGTCTTCTCATAATGGTGACTCAGTGCCACATTGATCATTGCAAACCTTTGCTCTAGCTACTCAGTATGCAGGTAGATAGGTATCTCTTGAGAAGGCCAAATGGCAGACGATTGCTGTATTAGGACACATTTTCCTTCTCTGCTGTGTCACAGTATCACAGTACGATACTGTGATACTGTGATACTGCGAACCCCTCCAGGGATGGTGACTCAACCACCTCCCCAGGCAGAGCATTCCAATGAACAATTACCCTCTCAGTAAAGAACTTCTTCCTAATGTCAAGCCTAAACCTCCCCTGGCGAACCTTG
>VWPV01030254.1:0-15665 GCA_013389885.1 Geococcyx californianus | reverse complement strand
TAGCTCTGCATGGGGTTGTTGTGTCCAAAGTGCAGGACCCGGCATTTGGACTTGTTAAATCTCATGCTATTGGAGTCGGCCCATCTCTCCAGCCTGTCAAGGTCCCTCTGGAGGGCCTTCCTACCTTCTAGCAGATCGACACTTCCTCCCAGCTTGGTGTCATCTGCCAACTTGCTGATGTGTCCTTTTATAGAGAATCACTACAGCGATAAGGAACGAGATTCCCAATTGTCACTTTCATCTTCCAAGGAAATGAGATGAATTAACAGATGGGATGAGCTTTCCAGCCTCACATGTAATTGTTCTCCTGTGAATTTGCATGTTGACCATGGTATTATGATTTGTCCTACAGGATTATAAGAAGTCCTACATCAGTAAGGGAATAGGGTGTAGATAGGTTAACAAATACTTTTTCTTAAAATATTAATTTTTTGTGTTAAAATTATTTCAGATTAAGTTGTAGTTGAATTAACAAGTAAATGAGAGTTTTCTCAGCCATCTGAGCTTCTGAGAGGGCCTAGGAAAAGAGCAGGTTAATGCAGGTTTGCAGTTAACATGGGAAAATGTTGGCCCACTGGCTTCATGGTCCTATTTTAACGGTTTTGTTTAGTGGACATTTAACAATTTATAGAAAACTGTGCTCTGAATAACCAGTGTCTGCATGTACTCAGCTGTTTTCAGCTTTCTCTTTGCCTGGTTCGTAATGTCTCCAGTGTGGCCTTGTCAGCCCTAGTGCAATAACTGCTCTCATTCTTCCATGAATTTGAGAAGGGAAGAAAGCACATTTCAGTAGATACAACCTCAAATAAAAATGTCTGCTTTCTGCAAACACTCAGACTATTAATTTTTAATAGCCAAAATACTCTTGGGAAAACAAAAAAGCCAATAATTTTTTTGTTTAATTGCTACCCTACCAATAATGTAAGATTTTGGCTCTGATGCTCTAAATGTATGTTCGCACAAACCCAATAAAGGGGCAAAATCTGATCATCCAGGTGAATAAGAAATAGACATAGTGATTTAGATGATCAGCTGGAACTTGTTGACATCAACTGAACATTTTGAAATCAAGTATTTACAAATCTGCACATTACATTTACATCCTTGAAGTTATAAGGAAAATATTTATTTTTACAGGCTCTGATAAGCCAAATCTGTCCTCTCTGTCTCTGATCATATTTACAAATCAGTAGTACAGCAGTCTAGCTGTCAAGGGCAGTACGCGATGCATGTAGCATTTTTTCTGTTGGTATCTGTGAGTCATGCTCTGGTCTTTCTCCTATGGACATTGTGACTGGGTTAAATCTGAGCCTTTGTTCAAACTGATATTGTCCATACCTCCCATGAGACCAATGTGATGAAGTCTGAAAGATCTGTCTCTGCCAACAGCTGTGGCACAGAGGGGTCCTTTCCCTCATGTAGCCCTGCAGAGGTAGAGCTGCAGTCTTAAGGCTACTGCATATTACCTGGCTCTGTGTTTCCTCTTTTAGGCGACAGAGATGCTCTAGTTTCTTGCAGCTGTGAGTCTCGCTGTCTCCCTGTCTTATGCCTATATGTCAGCATTGCATTACCCAGAAAAATTACTGAGATATGGTTTTGGTCCCACTAAACAGACATCTGGAAATGACTCCTTGCCCTTCTTCTTGCATTAACTTAGTTAGTTTGCAGTTAAGGCGGTTCAAACATTTTAATGGAACTTGCATTATGTTTTCTGTACCTCAGGTTAGAAAGACTTTAAGTTTGTAGAATGAAATCTTTTTTCCTCATTAATAGGAAGCAAGACCTTTCAAGGGTTATTAAATACCGAGTGGGGTTTTATTTCATTTATGCTACATTTGAACAAGGTGTTACAGTAATTGACTCACTGGGGAGGAAGAGGAAATCGGCATTTTCTGTGCTCTGTGTCTTGTCTCTGAGGTGTTGCTGGAGCTACCATGTTAGTACACCTGTGGTAATGAGCTATTCAAACAGCTATAACCATTTGTTTAGTTAGCATTTCCCTGATCATTGGGGTTTCCTTAATCCTGAGAGATACATTCAAGCCTAAACATAAAAATTACCCCCCCACCAAACCTGATAATATAGGAAAACTCTTGCATGTCTCTGCATAACAATGTTGTGCCAAGCAACAAACAATGGGGATCATTCATGTCAAAGCATGAGTTTTCTGCTGTCCTACCTCAGAGCTACACAAGGAGAAGCCAGCTGAAATTAGGCAGTGATGGTTTCTGGGAAAATCTGAGGTAAATCTGTTCTGAATGTGTAACATGGCTGAACCACCAGCCAGGGACTGCTGTGTTGGTAGTGCATTACATACACCGCTCATAGGCCATACAAGTTATTTTCCTAGAAACACTAAGTCTTTAGTATCGAGGTTGCAGGGGAGGAATAGCCTGTGGATGTGCGTTGATAGCACATTGTTATGCTTCTTCAAAGCATCAGGAAGGTTCCCTGTGGTGAATTCATGTCACATTGTGTGATTTACTTTCTCTCTCCCTCAAAATATTTTAATTTTTTTTTATACAAGGTTTAATATTTCATTATTTTCGGTAGATAAAAAGAATAGCTTGCTCCGAAAAAAATAATGTGTAACTTCTTTCCAAGTCAGTGCTGCCAGCTTCGAAAAATGAATGGCTCCGATATCTTCAGAGACCAGATCTTTGTATTTGTTTGCAGAAGAATGGAAAGTACAATTTTAATAAAGCTCCTCTGATGAATAATTGGCTCAGAAACTGCAGGCTAAAACTTGTTTCTGTACTGTCAGAGCAGAGGCTGCCAAGAAATTTGTCTATATAAACAGTGTAAGAGCAAAAGACCTATTGTAAAACTGATCTTAATTTTAGAGGTAGATTTCGTTATTTGCTCTCAATTCCTCTTCCACCAATGGCTCACTTCCACTTCGAAACAAAGCCACAGTGGCAAGTACATACCACCTGTTTGCATAAGAGCTCCAGACGAGATACCTTACAATTCCTAATTCCATTTGCTCAGAATAGGGAGGATACATATGTGTTTTTGCAGTGAAACTTTATTTTTAAAGACTTTGACATCGTCCCTCTTTTGCAGTTCTCCAACACAATCGCATTATTATGAAGCATAAAAACACACAGCTGGATTCTGCCCTGGTGTTGAACTCTGTATGTTCCTACAGATGCGAGAGGATTTATTTGTGTGGGAGTGAGGGCACAGTAGGAGCTCTGGTACTGAAAGCAGTCTATAGTCCTGTTCACATATTTCTCCATGCTCCCTCTCCTCCATCACAATACCATAGCGTATCTACACTGTTGATGCAGGAATGTAGAAAATGCCTTCCCAACACCACCAATTTTTCACAGCTGGAATAAAGCAAGCAGGCCTTCTCCTGAACTATTTTTTTGACGAGGTTAAGCTTCTCCTCTCTCCACAGCATGAGTGCACTCTCTTACCACTTCTACTGGAGTCACTAGCTACTTTCTGTGTCCAGACATTTCTGAGTGCTGTTGCCTGTGGGGTCTCCAAGAAAGGGACATGCTAGCTAATTTCCAACCTTGCAACCGCCTTTCATTACTGTATTTCTAGAATTTGGCCACTCTTTCTTCATTAGAGAGATCTCTATTTGACTTCTAATGATGTGATCCTTTTCAAAGCCTGTGGATGAGAGTTGCCTTTACTGAAAAGAAGTCATGATACTGACAATAACCAGCAACCCTTGCATTAAAAGAGCCTTGTAAAAACAACGGCCACTGTCATGACTTCAGCCCGCTTCCACTGACACCTCTTTCCTGCTATCTGATTTCTGGTTCATGACTTTATATCTTTCCCCTTCAAGAAACACATTTCTGTTTTCAGAAGACACCAGTCCCTGGTGTTTTGGCTGTTTATGGGAAGAAACAATTCAAATAAATTCACCAGGTTCAATTCAGAAAGAGGAGAGAAATTATCTAAACCCAACGCAACATGACAAAGCACATAACATTTTGTGTCTCCCTTTGCTAAAAATTCAACCGTTCCTGCATAAACTTGTCTACCATGTGCTATAACATATAGTACTAAGGATAATTTTCTACTTCTGTGGACAGTGTTATTATACAAGATTCTTGTGAATACTTTTTTAGCTACAGTCTCTCTTCCCATATAGTAAATTTTTGTACTAGTTTTGCAAAACTAGTAATTCCTATATCAAAGTGAAGGTATGTTCTGAAGAGGTTTAATCTGCATATAAATGATACGTAACTTACATTACAGTACAAGCAATTAAGGATTTCACACCACATGACTGTAAGTGAACAGAGTCAATTCACCTCTGAAGGCTTTATGGAAGAATCTTATGCTGTTATTCCTTTTAATCAGCAGATTAAAATAGATATAAAACTAAAATAATTTAACCCCCCCCATGGATTGTTTCTTTAACAAGTAACTTTGATCCATGACATTTTCAGTAGTTTTTTCTTTGTTTGTTTTATTTAAAGTTGGTCTTTCTCTTGTCTTCCACCATGTCCTTCACTTCAAACACAATCTTTCTGAATTGTATTTAGAAATCTTTCCCTGTTTCTCACTAACTGGTTTTGAGGCTGACTTCTTTGTGGCAAATGGAGTTAAATCCAGTTGGAAACCAGTCGTGTGAGGTGTTCCCCAGGGCTCAATGTTGGGTCCAGTCCCATTCAGTATTTTTAGTAATGGTCTGAATAAGTGCACCCTCAGCAAGTTTGTGGATGACACCAAGCAAGTGTGGATCTGCTTGAAGGCAGGAAGGCTCTGCAGAGGGATCTGGACAGGCTGGATCGATGGGCTGAGACCAACGGGATGGGGTTCAACAAAGCCAAGAGCAGAGTCCTGCAGTTGGGACAAAACAACCCAATGCAGCGTTACAGGCTTGAGGAAGAGTGGCTGGAGAGCTGCCTGGCAGAAAGGGACATGGGGGATGTTGGTTGACATGAGCCAGCAGGGTGCCCACGTGGCCAAGAGGGCCACACNGACAGTAGGAAAAAATTTCTTCACTGAAAGGGTGGTCAGGCACTGGCACAGCTGCCCAGGGAGGTAGCTGAGTCACCATCCTTAGGGGTATTTAAAAGATGAGTTTCTTAGGGATATGGTTTATTGGTGAACACGTACAGTTAGACTCAATGACCTCAAAGGTCTTTTCCAACCAAGTGATTCCACAATACTAGGCTTCTATGAGACTAATCTTCCAAGTAATGTCTGGGGGACATTTTTCCACTTCTTTAGAAACATTAGTTGGTAAGCAAACTTAAAGGTATTAAAGGTGGGGTGGGAGGGGAGCAAAAGAACCAATGAATGATTTCCTTAGACACGACTCTCTTCAGGTTTATTGCATTTTTAACTTAAAAAACTACACATCGAAGGAGTATAGGATTAGACTTACACAGTGTTTTTCAGCAGTTTCTCTAAATCAAAACACTTACTTATGCATTGAAATATTATATAAGCTTAGAAAGTTTATTATTCTGTTTTCTAAGTTAAAGACTGTCCTCATAAATGCTAAACAAGATCTTTTGAAACACTTTGGAAAATCGCTTATAATATCAGAAGCAATAAAATTTCATTGCAATTGATTTTTCGTTCTCTCTGTTACTGGTGTGAATTATGACATCCTGCAAATCCACTTGTTGAATTATGTTTTATTTTCTATGTGGATCTTGCTTTGTTAAATATATTTGTTAATTCTGTATGTGAAAGGAAATCTGTTTATATGACTAGGAACTGTGCCAGAAAATTGTGCTATTCCTGGATAACAGCTCTCCATCACCTGTGAGAAGTTCTGCCATGAGCTAATTTTACTTGGGACACCCTGAGAGAGTAGAAAAGCCTGTCCTATGGTTAGAGTTAATGCAGGGGAAAAAGATAATTTATTTTTAAAACTTGCTAATGTAACTAGTAAAAGCGCTGGCAAACTAAATTAAAGCCATGTGATAGAACATAGTAGGGCTGCTACAGGACTGCCAAGTACCTATGGTTGTGAAAATAAGAATATGCACAGAGTCTGGCTGCAGAAAATGTGCTGCAAGTCTCAGCTGGTGGCTACTGTAATGATTTGTGGACTGTGGGGCTGAATTATTGACACGCATTTATGTAAACAGCTAGCTATCTCCCTTGGTCTTTAACCCACTACAACATCTACTCCTAAATCTGAAATTTCTAGGTTCTTTCCTGACAAAGATCTTGATAATATTTCCAAAGTTTAATGTAAGTAATTTTGTCTTATTAATACTTTATAACAGTAATAAACAAAACTTATCTAAAATTTACTTACAATAATGAATATTCTTGGGTTTTTATTGCTGTCTTTTTAAGCCAAATATTTGGAAAAAATTGTGACTGCATGACTGATTTACTCAAGTACATTACATTTCACTGCAATTGTGTGCATCAGGTGTAATAAATACTAACAGTAACAAGCCATAGAATTCACATTCTCAAAGAAACACATTTACAGCATTGCAGAAACAGTCTCAAAGGGGCTTGGAAACCTGAAACAGGTGACTTTCCTGTGAAGTGGATGGAAAAGTGATGATCTGTGCAGTGAAGAGCAGATGCTTTGCAAAGAGATCTGGAAGTGATTAAGCCAGAGATCTGTTTGTCCTAGAGAGAGCATTATTTTGTCTTTAGTGAATTGTGGTACAAATAATATTGCAGGAAATAGGAGATGGCACTAAGATTAGTTTCTGAAATTATTAGGACACATATTGTTGATAAGTGAGACTGTTTATATTAATAACGCAGAAAGCATTCACAATTTGTGTTTCTGAATCCATTTTGAATTCAAGCAGATGACTTTATGAAGATACAGTATAGTGTGGGGATTTTTAATGAGATTTTAGAAAATAATTTTTGCGCCTCAATACATGGAATCATAGATTCTACAAATGAAAAACCTCTACTAGGCCATTTATAATGGCCAAGCATTGTAATGGCATGCAGCTCAGAGATAAAGATAACTCCTCTAACACTAGTTAAAAGTATTTTTGGAACATATCTTCTAGGAGGCTTTTTTATCAACTGAGAAATTAGTTCATGCTCAATCTGTTTGTTAGGGGACTGTCTTCAGTGAAACCATGAAAAATTGTCATGATTACTTTGCAAAAATTTTATTGAAAAACTGGAAGTTCTAGTAATTAAGCATCTATAAGCAGTGAGGACATAATTGGATAAATGTGACTCATTAGCGTCACTTAGCCAAATCTGTTAATAATGTACAGGAAATTGTGTACATATCTTCTGCATGCACTTTTCCTTTAAAAATATGTTTCCTCAAAAGTGTTTTACAACAAACAGAAAAGAAAATACTATTACTTTTGTCCACTCTTTGCTCCTTGCCAATAAATCACAAGATTCTTGGCTCCCATTCCTGATTTTCTTCCTGTGCTTGACCATCAGCAATTCATACTAATATGTAAGGTCGATCTGATGCTATGTGTGCTCTCTAAGAACATCAGGCAAAGAAAAACCTTGCTCTTCTCCCAGAACCAGAAAGATTACACTTGTCTTTCTAATCAGACATTCCTCCGAGTTGTCCCCTGATTTTCAAGTAGGTGGAGCTTGCAGGACTAGCTCGATGACTTTCTCCTGTGAAAACAAGGATATGTTGCCTTCTAAGTTTGTCTGTAAGCAGGGTTTGTTCTGAAAGAAATATCTAAGAAAGAAAAGTAGGATAAGAATCCTCCAGACAGTTCTCTTTCATACCAGTGTATTTAACCATGAATGAGCAGAAGACTTTGACGAATCTCAAAAAGTGTAACTTGGAGAAAAACACTGAGTTATTTTTGTATCACTATATTGTTTCATTGCACCTTCATTTTGGTTTTCATTTTAATCCAGTAACAATGGTGACTCTGCACTGCTAAGAGCAGCTGTAATTTACATAGCCCTTTTTTCAGTCTTGAAAATTTCATTTAATTTGGCTCGTTATCTTCACAGTGATTCTCTCCATTTTTAAACTGTAGCCTAAGGGTTGATTTAATTCACTTATATTCACTCATGATTCCATAAATATCAGGTAGCTTCTATTTTAAAACATGCTGAGATAGTTATGATTAAACTCCAGATGACACTTCCCAAAATAAGCAAAGGACCAGTAATTTTATCTTCCTTCCTGGGAAAATAAAATTTCCCATTGACGTTTTTCCTATCTAATTTAATTTCTCTTTTCTGGGGTATCAATGATACTGTGAGAAAATTAACATGGTAGAGTCTTTTATAGCTTGTTTAGGTCAAGAAAACATACTAAACTTAGTCATAGTAATTGGGCATTTTAACAGTTGAGCAGTCAGGACTCTTGAAATCATCTTAAACGAAGATTAATTGGAATAAGCACCATGTCAGGTGGTTAAGTTTGTAAAAATCATCTGTGCTCTAAGAAAATGCAGTGCATCAGCAGTTAACATGGGAAATAAAAGGTGCTAAAGGTTATAAGAAAATTTTCCAGGAACAAAGGTGTCACAAAACACAACCACAGTAGCACTGTGTAGCATTGCATATTCTGTACCTACTTCTCATGTGGAAAGCGACTTTGGAAATCCTGTCCCACATATTAGCCCACTTCTGAAAACAAAATATCAGGTATTTTAAGAAGGACCTGACTGTCTGGGAGGAACTAGTCTGGGAAGTCACAGATATTTGCCCTGTCTTACAATCCAAGAAAAAACTTACAGGAGAGTATTTTCTTCCCTGGGTATGCATGGCAACCTCTGGTCACGTAAGAGGAAGAATCCAGTACTCTAAGAAGATAAGTAAGACCCCACTCACTGCTAGGGCTGCCACTTCTAAAGTGTTGCCTCCATAAATTTTTAGGAACCAAATTTTTTAATCTTTGATGCTTACATGAAAGTATTTCATCTTTTCAAATCAATAGCAAATAAATTAATTACATTATTAGCTGCATGTTTTCTCAACTTCTTTTGTCCACCTCTAATTTTCTGAGCAGATGTTTTTTCCACTGGCTCCACCACTTCTGCACAACTCTCTTCTTTATCAAAGCAACACGTGTAAGAGTGCATGCTTTCCTCCTGCTCTTCTCAGATGAATACTTTCTGCAACCGTGAATACAGACTGGATTAGCATCTTGATAGACTGGTTTCTACAATACCAGGTAGCTGAAAATATGGTATGCAAGTCTGTGGAGACCAAAAGTGCATAACACTCATTTTTGGGGAGGAGTGAGAGTGGGAAAAAATGTTTTGTATGTCAAAGATAAAATTCCTACAGTCCTGCTTGTTTGAGTGCTCATCTAATGGTGCCTGTAACCCAGATACCTGTTATGATTTTCCTGTTTGGCTTTATTAAAACAGCAACTGTTCACTGCAGAGTTTGTATTCTTGTCAAGGCGCAGAGCTCCCTTTTCCCTTCTGTACTTCTGTAAAGTGCCAAACACTCATGTGGGTGCTTCTAAAATAGTAAAAATAAATAAGAACAAATAAGAATCTTGTTACTTTATTTCATATGTGGATTGACAAGAGTAGAAAATGTTGAAGGCTTCTATGAAAATGTACCATATCTAGGAACCGGGAAATAACATTTGTGATTTAAGCTTCTTCTATTCAAGTGTATTTTATTATGTGTGCCTTTTTCCCAGTTTTATTTTACTGTTACGGGAAATAATACCATTTCACATACCCGAGAGAGAGACCAATGAGGGCTATAGTAAATAATGGACTGCTAAATAAATCAGGTTTAATCTGTCTTTTGCATATATCTGCCATGTTTTATTCTGTACATGTTTCTGCTGTGCATCTACTGATGACAAAAACTCCCGCTGGTGTAATGCAAGATGTCCACAGGTATTAAAAATGTCCCTTCATAGATCTCCATTGAGGGATACAATATGGGGTCAACTCCAAGTCAGTCTTAAATATATTGTTTGCATAGAGTGACAGTCTGTTCCGTAGTTAAAGAAAGGTTTATAACTTTCTTAACACCCAGACTAATGTATAAAACAAAAAAAGAGCTTTATTTATCAGGGAGAATTGTTTATCATCTCCAGGAAATAACTCTTACTTAATGAATTGTGAGTGGAACATAAAATGAAGGGGGCTGTGCAGAAAATACACTGAAGATGTCTCACAGTAGTGAGGCATGGGGGATATCCCTCACCAGCTTTGTGGAGAAGATAAACAAGGAATAGCACTTCTAATTGTAGATTATATGCAGTAAAAGAGAAATTAAATTCTTCCTTTTCTATATGTTTACCAATGCAGTCTTGTCTTTTGCTCTAATTAAATGCAGCTTATCTATAAATGGTATCTCTAAGAGAAGAACCCAAAATTTCACAACTGCTAGTAAAGTGCAAAAATTCAATACCATTGTGGAGGTACGTGCTGAAGGACCCTGACATTATAGGAGAAAACAGCTTCTTCTCAAAATGCAGTTATGAAGACTGATGCCTCTGATAAACGGAGATGAGGCATTGGCCTAAAGGTTAAATTAGAATTCAGGTTCAGAGACAGCAACAAAATGTACAGAAGCTTGGGGAAGGAGAACCTTATTAGTTAAGAATAATGATCTTCTTTTTATCCAAGCCGATATCTTCTTTCATTAATTCAAAATGTTCTGTGAAGATGTTTGTGCGCTTTGTGTGGTGTGTTGTTTTATTGATTGCCTTGATCACCATCAGATCCTTATTAATGTAACTCTACTTTTAAATGGAAAAGGAGAATTTGACTCTGAAGTAAACCTGCTTTGATTTACTTTACTGGAAGTCTATGTTTCCCTAAAACTATACTTTGTCTCTGTTGTTGCTTACACTACTGAAAGTATGCTTTTGGTCTACTAATTTCCACTGGTGGGAAAAACAACACAACGGAGATTTAGGATGAAGTAGTCCTACAAGGTTTTTTTTGCAGTGCAGAATTATGCGACTGAATTTGAGCAGTATATACATCATATATTAACTATCAGCAACTATCCAGATCTTCACATGGTATAAATTAAGAAGTTGGCCTTTCAAGTAAAAATGTTCTGATGCCAAATGCAGATACATGCCTATACCCACCTTTAACAAAAATCTCTCTTTAATATATATTATGATGACAAATCTTGCATAATAGGTTTTTTTCCATTTAAAGTCAGAGGAATATGATTTGAATAACAGACAAAGTCAGACTATTGCTTTGAGTGCTTCAAGAGGACTTTATTTTTCTCTTTCAGGTATTGCTAGTTATTTTTTCTGACGCTTAGTTATGACATCAGTACAGCAACAGTTTCAAAATACAGATGCAGACAAAAATCCTACCAACTGAAGAATACTCAGGCTTATAATACATGCTGTGAAGCACTGAAACTGTCTCCTTTGCTGTGAAAGGGAATTTAATTGTTGATTGTCTTGCTTGGAGTGATCCTGTTTCAAGGTGATCTCACTGCAGTCCTGTTAGTGGTCTTCATGTGTGTTTCTGTCTCTTAGGAAAATATGTTACCTAACCTGATTCCTTGCTGCGTACAGCAAGATTCTAAAATCATCAGTTTCTCTTCATTCCAGCCATGAAGAAAGATGCCCTATTTTTCAATATTGATGTGTGCTGAATTTTAATGAAAATAAAAATACTTTTCTTTTGCATTTATACAGTGAAACAACTATTTATAGACTATGTTGGGGTTTTTTAATCTCCATACAGTTCACCTGTAAACTTATAAATAATCCATACTGCAATTGTGTATTTCTTGATGAAACAGTGTTTCTTTTTTTTTTTTTCCCATCCTAAGTCTTGACCCATTAGAGGATGACACACAGGATTTCTCATCAAGCAGCATGGCCAAAGAGACCACATTTAAAATATTGGTCCTGATGCAAAGCTTTCAAGGTGATTCAGAGAACCAAGGTGATTCTGCCCAGACGTGCATGAGAATGGCACATCTAGCAGTCAGCACTTACAAATCCATTTACAGAATTGTTGGTATAGGTGACGCAATACCTTTCTGGTATGCTATGTGGCCCGATGGAAGGGAGACAGTCTCTATTTAAATCCTTTCCTCACAGAAAATTGTTCTGACAAAGTAATTCCTGAGGTACAGAAGTGAACTGATTTGGTGGTTACTGACAAACTATTTCTTTCCAAATCAGAGTTATTAAACATTAGGGGCCAAATTCAGCCCTTATTAACTAAAGTAAAGTAAATAGGATTGCAAAGGAGTTTTACAGTGCCTTGCCACTGACCCATCTGTGAAGGATAAAAGCGTAACCCCATGAGCTGTGTGGGAAAGCCCACACACCTCCCATTCAAATTTATGCAAGTTCTGTCCTCTTTAATTACAGTTCACATTGTTTTGATAGTTGAATTGTTCATCAAAAATGTGTGTACTGGGGGTTCTACACAGTATTCTGTGTATATGGCATGTAGCAAAGTATCAAATGAAGTGCGAACTGCAAGTCTAGAATATATTTGCAATAAAGACAGGGCAAAATCTGTAAACCAATAATTTTTTTCAATTACCAATTATGTAAACCTGGTGAGTGATAAATGAAATGTGTTTGAAGAAGTCCTTCATCCCCTAATTTGCTATATGATTTTGATGACTGATATTTGTGCTTGGTAGTCTTTGAGTATGCTGAAGCATATTCAGTGACCCTGACATTTTCTTAGTGGCAGGCTATGCAGTTTCAGCTTGAATCTTTGCTAGGAGTTGGAAAGAGCCAATAAGGCCATCATAGATGTTAGTGAATTGCAGATAAGCCAGGTTTGAACTGCACTCCTCTGCAGAACTGATTTTTGTGTTATGCTTATTTCAGAAATAACTTTCCTGTTGGCTACTACTAGTACTGAATTTCAACATTCATTTTCTCCCCTGGTCTTTTCTGTTTGCTTGGAAAATCACCATCTACAAGGAAGTAGTTATTCCATAATATAATATTCCTTTACTCTTCTTAAATCCTCCAATGAGAAATTTTTCAGCCAGAGCTCATCTTAAAGTCTTCCTCTTGACAGGACTTGTACAAGTACAATCTTAAGTGTATGCATGCAGAATACATGCATAAAAAATATTACTTGATCTGTTAGCACATCTCTTGGTCCAAAGCTAATATCACACTCCTCCAGAAATGCATCAGATGCGTGTTACAGGCTCAATCTCATTTTCTTTCATGTCAAACCTCGTATCTTGCCCCTTTCCTCTATGTTTGACGCATGGCTCCAAAGCTTTTTTCAAATCTTTTCCAGGGGGTTGAGCTTTTAACAATATTCTTGCTTTGATTTTGTTTGATCTCTTCCTTTTCTAAAACATAAACATTTTTTTTGGGAACTCTGGCTAGTGTTAGGTCCCTATGCCTTTCATTAGGAATGGCTGTATCTCTTATAACAAGCTGAGGAGTTAGTGGGGATGCTGAAACATTCGATCACCTTTCAAGGTATAGCAGACTTTCCTTTGTTGCCTGAGGCTGTTTTGTTCATTCTTGCTGCACAGTTTTGCTCTACACCTCTAAGTATGTAACAAACATACACACACACACACTCATACACACACCTAGCGCAGACACTGTCCTGGTCTTGTCTATCGGTTATCGCAAGAGGTGTTCTTTGTTGCGTCATATCCATGGTTGGGGTGCCACTGGCTCATTTTTCATGATAAGATAAATTTTTAAAGACCTTATACTAGAATTTCTAGAAAATTAAAAACACCAAGGCTAACATCTACTAATTTTTCCTTTTCAAACTGCTAAGCACCCCCATTTTCTGTCTTTGATCTCTAATCTGACAACTACAAAAGGCTCAATTGCCAGTATGTTTGATTTGAGCCTTTGGGTCATTAATATCTGTATGGATTAAGCCCTGGATAGTTTAATAATCTTTTATAGAGCTGATTTTAACTTATGTACTTGTTGTGGTCTTTAATATTTAGTAGCAGTTTTCCTTCAATCATTCCTATTTTGCAAAATCCTTTACATAGCTGCTGTTGTTCTATCCCTAAATCTCAGGTTTTGTGAAGGTACAGTTCGTGATCTCTTGAATACCAGTCTCTACCTTGGTTACTGGCTCTTTTAAGTAATTCCTTTCACTATATCTTCGAAGTCATGCTGTTGAGTCCTCAGCAACGAGTTGGATTTGTGCTAGTGTGGCATGCAGCTCTCTCTGGCTTGACTCATATTCAAGGCAGTATAACAAAAGAAGGCACTGTAATTTTAATGGTATTTTGCTGCTGAATTGTACATCAAGAGTGCTTATTGGACTTGCTATGTGATAACTTCTGAGCGGTGCCGTATGAGGCTCAGTGTTAGATGGGAAGACTTACTATTGCCGTTTAACTTACACTTGGACTTACTACTGCTGTTTAACTTATATTTGGATTATGTTTCTGAATCAATTGGTTGATTTGTATTTTTTTTTTTTTGTTGTTTATGCTGGAAGGTAATTCCAACAAGAAGGCTGACAGATATTCCTTTACTTTTCCAAATATTTCCAGCTATGTTGAGGACTGGCATACCTTCTCCGCTCTGGGCACTTTGTCAATCGAAGAGTTGCTATACATGGGCTACTGACACTGTATTAGGAAATTATTTTTTTACTATTGATCTGATAGTCCATCCAAAATGCCAAGAATTTTTTTCTTAATAGTCAGTGTCCTTTAATATTTCTCACTTTCATAGGGATTTTTACCAAGATTGATGATTCTAATTTCATTTTTTGCAGTACTAGCTTTACAAGTATAAGTCAAAATCTATACGTGCATGATTTTATCAATTCTTAACACAGTCCTCTGCAAGGCAGATGCCCTTCCTAAAATATTAGTTGCAATTTAATACTAAAGCCATAGGTAGGACTAGTCTTTTGATGTAGATTGCACATTCCTTATGTTTGAAATCTTGTGGTATCCTTTCTGGACATACTGGAGAAACAGTTGCCTCATTCTTCTACTTTCTTCTGTGAATAAAAATTATATCAGGTCATCTCAACTAGATGTTCATCTTAACACAATTACACATATCTTTTTGTTAGTTTGTGTCAGAGGGATGGAGAAGAGGTGCGCTTATTGAAAAAATAAGTTTATTTCTGGGTATCACGTGGTAAAAGTCTACACCTGTGAGGCTCATTACGCCTGTAACTTGGCCGCGTATTATCTCCACTGTCAGTGGTAGGTGACCTGTACCTATGTTTCCTGTTGGCTGCATAAATGTATTGCTGATTGTACCTCAGTTTCATCCTCTGTGTGCCAGGACGAGTGCTGGTGTATATCAAGTACTTACTGGATGTCCCCGAGTCCTAGGTCTTTGAGTGTCAAATTCTCTTCCCTTCTATTTTTTTTTCTTAGGAACCTTTTGAGGTCTGAGCAAAAAGATAAACGCTAAAGGGAGTCATTGCAGATTTTCAAATACTGCCAGTTTCTGGGGAGCTTCCGCGTTTGCATTCTACCTTGACACTTCTCTTGATACGTGTCATTAACACCTGTATTTCTCATTCATTTTGATCCATTTCCTTGTCAATGGGAGATGCAGGTGTTTGACACTTTTGTATATCAGGGTTAGACTAAGGGGTTAGGGTTAGGGGTTGGGGTTGGGGTTAGGGTTAGCATGGTTTCTGGACTGAGATCGAATGAATATCTGACAAATTTTCCTAGCATCCATGGAAACTCTTGAGGTGCACTGGTTAGGTCACACCTTGAGTGCTGTGTCCAGTTCTGGGCCCCTCAGTTTAAGAAAGATGTCGAGATGCTGGAGTGACAGAAGAGAGCGATGAGGGTGGTGAGGG
>VWPV01030253.1:0-19244 GCA_013389885.1 Geococcyx californianus | reverse complement strand
CTTGGTGATCTGAGAGGCCTCTTAGAACCTTCTGATTCTATGATTGTATGACTATGATTCTCAGTAGATATCTATGTTGAGGTGTCTATAACACAGGATTCTGCATGATAATAGAAGGTAGCATAAGCTCACATCATGAGCAATAGAAAATAGTAAAGGTAGTCAACAAAAACTGTGTGATTCTGGTCTCTGTCTGTTACTCCAAAAAAACCCATCATGTCCCATACCTCCTGTGTTATATCTGTCAGTCAGGTAGACACAGTAATTTCTTTTATCTTGTTACATGTTTCAGGCGATGTAAGATTCCTTTGTCTGGGCAACTGAATCAAGTTACCAATGTCAGATGTATCTTGCATTTCCTATCACTTGCAAATTTACCTTTCCAAGACATATTGATTTTTACACCTAGCTCTGAGCATTCAGAGTAGAAACAGCCTTTTCTTGATGCAATCTGAGCTTTATCTATGTTCCACATGACCAAATTTTCTTTTCACTTACTTAACTATATCTTCACCTATCACCGTAACTTGCACAGATTTAAAACTTAAAATTAAAATGGGCATTACTGATGTTGAAACTAATATTTCAATCAGAGTGCGTAGCTGCCTTTGAGCAAATCCCACCAAGAAATACTCTCTAAAGTAGCTGCTAGTGTTGCAGTCATGTCTGTGTTAAATACAGAGCCTTTTCATTCCGTAAAGCACATGTACTGCCCTTCTTCATGGTTAACTTTGGTCTCTCTCTGCAAAGTTTGGGAAAATGAGCTTGCATCTTAAAATTTTAATAGCCCTATGTACTGTCAGGACCTTGTTGAAGTTGCCAGTTGCCTCTGCACTGTATCTGCTCTTTACTATCACTTGTTCATTTTCAGCCTCTTGGAGTTGTACTTCTGTTTTGCCTCTGATGCTGCTGTGAATCCACATTCTGAAAAACTGAGACAAACCTTTTCTCTTCTAAATATATCCTCTGGTCTGATTACATTCTGGCAAATAACACAATTGGTTTTTTTTAAGATTGAGTTGAGATGTTCTATCTCAAGGTCTCCAAGCACTATCGTAATCTCTTTTCAAATTAGGGATTCCACAAACCCTTCAAAATTGCGTGTCTGGCTTAATACCCTTAGGGGTGATATAAATGCTTCAAAAATTTCTCCCTGTTTTTGATCGCTTATGAAACTGATACAGTTCTTTCTTTCCTCTGGAAGAACAATATTATTTCAAATCTCTTTAGAGCAGTAAGAGAACAGTTTATTCTTTTTTTCTGTAAGTGCAGGCTGTTAAGCAAATTTAACACTTCAGACACAGCAAAATGGGAAAAATACAAAACTTGTTCATATGAGTTTTCAGTAGCTCTGCATACTTTCCTGAAATAAACCCAGCCTTTTCTCTTTGAACCTGTCTGTCTTATGTGTTGCTTTCCTGGACAGTTTCAACTGCAAGGGAATAAGACTACAGAGCCATCTAACAGTAAGAGGATGCTGCTGTATTTTACCCCCTTTTTTTTTCTCCTCAAACACCTGTCTTACATCTGCTTCTAGTATCCCTCAGTGCTCAGAGTGTCTGCCCGGAGTGCAGAGGCTTGAATGTAATAACAAAGAAGTAAGAGGAAGATTGTACGAAAAAGCTTGAGAGGGAGAGAGAAAGAAAGAGATGAGTGGTTATCACCAAACTGACTTTTCAATTTAAAACCTATAAAACCAGAATGTTCTGGAGTGTTGGATTTCAGCTTTAACAACTAAAGTCTGAATATTTTTAGAAACAACTATTCATAGAACAAGGATATTTTTGAAGATATGCACTAGTCAATTGCCTTGGGGAAAAAGCTCAAGGGAACAGGAAAATTCTAGGATGTCTTTCTCTCTATGATTTCCCCCCTCCCCTATTTTTGTTGTTCTATGCCATTTTTGCATCTTTGTGCATGAATGTGGATAGCTAAATCAAAAAAGCTTATATTTGCATACAAATGCAAACATCCATAAACACATATGTGTGTATATATGAAGAAAGAGGAGATGGAAGTTTGATTTGTTTCTGTATTTCTCACTGGAGAAACTTTAACCCAGACAGAGATATATAGTTTAACTGCGCAATAACAGCACACTGTATTTGGATTATTGTACAGGAGAAAAATGCCTAGACACAAATGTCCTAAGGTAAATTAGCAAATTATATGAAAGAAGAGTTTTTGAAATTAAGAAGGGAAAAGGCAGAATATATTTTCTTGGTCCAAACCTCTTTATCTGGAACATTGTAGAAAAGCATTCACCTACAGTCATCTTCCCTACCTCTGTCTTGTTCATAAGCACAGCTGACAGATCTTTGTTCTTGAATTCTACAGGAAATGTATGAATTTTTAAAACAAACTTGCACACCTTTGTTTTCATTACGGCTTTCTCACTGTGTCTATTTCTGTTTAAAAATATCACATCTCAACATTTCTACATAAGCATACAGATACATGGGATACATATTTTCTTTTAACAGTGATGTTTTCTTTCTTCCCTAGCTATGGCTGCCTACATTCTGCACGTGGCGACAGTCACAAGATGAATAAATACAAAATATCTCCCCTTTTATAGTTTCCTTAGAAGTTTTTTCCCAAAAAGGGATTGTCCGTTTGCCATTTTCTTTTCTCATTATAACCTTTGTCCTATGTGTGGACTCCCTGGGCTCTAATGTGTTTTCCTTCATGAATTAAAGGGGGAATTCTCTTCTTCTTTGACCTTTTCAGTATTCTGCATTTCAGTGGGGTGGCATTTCCACTCCTTAAGATTACAACCTGCACTGACTAATCAGCCAATCAAATGCCAACTATGAATGTAAAATCAATTACTGTTGCTGTCAAATCCAAACCTCATCCAACATATTTTGGCCTCCTCTGCCATCATCCACTGATAGGATTAAAGCTCTAATGACAGGAATATATTTCTAAATGGGCCTAATCCTTTCACACGTGCTGGAGAACATTCTACTTGGCTAACATAAAGAGGAATCAAACTTTTGCATACATCAGAGCATGGTGTATTGGTTAATTCAGGACTTAAATTCAGTATTCCCTTTACTACTGACATTTGTGGGACTTTCAGCAAGACCTGCATGCTTTGAGTTCCTCCTCCCACTCCTCTCTACATGAGAAAATATTTAAAACCACGATTGCTAAATTAATAACTTCTGGTTTCCTGGAAGAGGATACTGGAGATCAAGGCTTCAGCTGCGTAAGGCTTCCTTCTGAACGCTTTCAGATTATTTCCTATCAGAGTTCTTTGATTAGCACACAGTTACTTTCAGGCATGGACACAGCGTCCTGAATTTTAAGTATACTCTTAAGCCTCATATTTCCTATTAATCAACTCTTGGCAGCTTCCTACTCAGCAGGCAAGAAAATTAATTTATCTTATAGGCTTTATAGGTCTAGGCTTTACATACAGCAAACAAGGAGATTAGGGTGTTTCACCAGGAGTCTTTATAAATAGCTGCTATCCTGTTGATCAGAGGGAAATTGAAGCGTGTGAAAAAAACTCTTTGAATTAGTCCTCTAGATATCCCTCTGCCACACCAGGCTAGATAGTCTAATGCATCTTTTCTTGCTTTGGTTGTTGGACAGTTAGAAGTTTGGTCTGATTTCCCAGCTTTCCTCTGTGAACATCCAGGAAGAGCATACGAGAGGTAGAATGAATCTCAACGTCTAATAGACTGGTTCTGAAGCTGGCTACTATTGCAGGAATTATTGTGTTGCTTCACGAGCTTCTTGACATGGAGGAGGTGATGGTGAAGGTATTACAGGAAAGGATGAGAATTTTACTAACAATATTGCTGTTGCTTTTTCAGACTCATTGTTCTGTTGACCTTTAAAAATACTTACTTTTTTTCCTGCCACACCCTCTTATGGCTCTACAAAAATGAAGTGTTACTTCATTCTGCTGATTTTCAGGTCTCTGGGCTGTAAATGCCAACAGTGTTTAAAAAGCTTTTCAGAAAGTTATGAATAATAACAGCTTGAAGAACGTCAGTTAAACTGTTCCCTGAAAATACTGTTGGAGATTCACAAGCAGTTGCAACCAGAATCGCTGGCCGTCACAGAAAGGAAGCAACACCTTTTTGGTCAAAAGACTGAGCTTTTCCTTGGTTTGTGTCCCTTTTTCTCTCTTCTAATGGAAAAGCAAATCAGTACCCCAGGGTATTTCCATCATTGCTCACACGTAGCAAATGCCCTCTCATAAACTGGATGGTATTTTGAGAAGAAAAGGTAAGATTCATCTCAACTACCTTGAAATATCTGAAAGGGAGGGAATCTCTTTTGGAGTGAAACTCAGACTGTTAAATTTAGATGTCTGAAACCATGACCTGAATCTCAATCAAAACCACATCCTAAATGTTCAGACCAGAGAAAATCCACAATGTTTGTGTAGTCTAAACTATTTATAGAAATCCCTCATAAATAAACTCCTAAAATGAGGCAGCTAGCTTTTAGATCAGACATCTTAGTGCCATGGTGTAACTGACAAGTAGGAGTAGGTGTAGGTGTTGGGCCATAGGTTGGACTCAATGATCTCAAAGGTCTTTTCCAACCTTATGGTACTGGGATACTGGGATACTGGAATACTGGGATATACAAAACTAAGAGCCTCATCCAATCTCTCCTTAAACACCTCCAGGGATGGTGACTCAACCACCTCCTTGGGCAGAGCATTCCAATGGCCAATCACCCTCTCAGTGAAGAACTTCTTCCTAATGTCAAGCCTATGATATCCCCAAAAGCCAACATGATTTTTGAGATGAAGTTTTCAAATATCACTTACGGTAATGATTTTACAAAACTTACACACAATGAAAATCCCCTCAGAAGGTCTAAGTCTAATTGAAAGCTGTATATTACCAGTTAGAAATTGGTTGATCAGTTTTGCAGAGGAAACTGTTTAAGAAAGAAACAACCTTTGCTGTCAGAATCCTGCTCTTTAGAAAATGAGGAAGTCTCAAGGGAAGGATCATATAATGAGATATATTTTTCCTGTCTGTTTAACAGAAGGCTGTGTATTATTTACAGACTGGTATATTGTAACAGCTAGAGCATACATATTATCTGGTTAAACAGAACAAACATTGTTGACGTACCCATAACTCTCCTCTGGGGCTCTCATGGACAGTTCATTGATGAATGGAAAAGACATTTTCCCTCCCCAGCATATTTTAGTAACTGACATTTGAAGTCTGCATTGCACTGGGGATGAAAGCAAAATATTTACATCATTAAGAGTTATTGAAGTTTCCTATGCATCAAAGTCCTTTCTAAGATTCTTTGAAAAAGAATGAATTTGTACACTAGTTTGCAAGTTTGTTAATGTGTCATTGCTATTGGACAAGTATTTTGTGTAAAATTTGTGTCGCCTGTACCATAGAAATTTGAAACTTTCTCTCCTCAAAATAAATAACTTACAGAGTCAGGGAAACCCTATGATTATAAATGATAGACTTTAAAACTATATTAAATATCCTCTCTGTACAAATATATCCTGTCATTTAAGTCTTGCATGAATAACAACATGCCTCCAGCCAAAGCACAGGTAGAACTGCATAACCTTTGAGAAACACAGACGTACGAGATCATCAAGTCCAACTGTACCTGTCCAATGCTAAATCATGAACCTAAGAAGCTCACGNACTTGTTCTCCAGCCCCTCCCCAGCCTTGTTCCCTTCTCTGGACGCGCTCCAGCCCCTCAATGTCCTTCTTGGAGTGAGGGGCCCAAAACTGACCCCAGCACTTGAGGTGCGGCCTCACCAGCGCTGAGCATAGGCATGTGCAAGACAGGATTAACTATATATTAATAATAATAATTTTTCTCAAATGGAAACCTCCAGAAAGATATTACAGAACATACGTATTTTAAGTTCTATCAACCTAGTTTGGTAATTAGAGACAAACATTTTCTCAACTAATGTATTTGTTTCATTATTAATATAAGCAAAGGAAGTGATCAGTGCCTGGAGTACACAGTTGCCCATTACGTCTAGTTATAGACATAATTTGCATATTTCAGACTATTTTTTAAGCTAGAAGAAAGTAAAAGACATCAGTCATGATCCTAGATCTTCCAGGCAGATGGGTTTTTAAGTGCATTTAGAAGTTCCTGTGTCATATGGAAATGATGTGAATACAGGAGCAGGGAGAAATAGAGGAAGGGCTTGCTGGTCACCAGACACTTGGCCTATAAGAAAACAAAAGAAATGGTGGAGGAGGTGAGGAACCTACTCATTGTGGCAGAAATTCTGAACACATGTTTATTTTACAACTAGACAAGTTCTACATCAAATGCACGCAGAGACCTTCCTTCGTATCATGAGGAAGAAACTGCAAAGTGATTTCTCTATGATTTATTGTCTGTCCTTTGGTTTCAGGCTCACTGCACTAGAGATTGTAGCAAAGCAACATACAAACATTGTCATTCACATCAGAGGAGTGGTGAATATCCTTCCAATAAGGTGAGCATAAAATATGAAAACGACTTTTAGGGGAACAGGAAAAAACAGACCCCTTATATCACAGTTTTTCTCATGATTTTTCTCTAGGAAGGCAGACAAGGATGGTTCCTACAGAGAAGCTAAAAGAAACATTCCCAGCTTCAAACAATTCACCTCTTATTAAAAAGTATATTTTGTCAGGAATAAAATTCAGTAAATAGCTAAGTAAAAGGCCAAGCAATAGGTCAGATAAAATCCAATAAATTGCGTGAAAAACGTCTATTTCGAACAGTAGATTATCCAGCTTCCAAACATCTCCATTTATTTTCTCAAATAAAAATAGTTAAAAATAATGTTTCTCTTTCAGAATTCTTTAGCACTTGTGGAACTACAGGACATGGCTAACGTAAGTTACACAGCACCCACTTAATCTAAGCTTGCTTTTCTTTATTTGAGATAGTGTCGCCTCTACGCTCTAGAACCAGAAAGAACCATCACATCAGCACCACTGACATCCTATTAAGAACTGCTGTAGATTTTTTCCAGAACTTGTAAAAGAGAAAAAAAGATAGAGTTTGCCAAAATGCTTCTGGAGGAAGGAACAAAAAAAGTGTTGTGATTTTTTTTCTAACCCTTATGCAGAGTAACTCTTCACTTTTACTGCCATAGGACTTCTTGGTCCTTTTCGTTCATTTTGCTTACTTTTTTTGTAATCTGCTCACTTTATCTTTGGAAACTTCAGAGGATTAAGGCTCTTTGGTTCATAACTGGATTTATGATCTCTAACTTCTTTTACTCATGATCAGATAATACACTTTCTTTATACTTCTAGCTTGAAGGTCATTTTTTTTCTTCATGGTTGTCTGCTCTCGTACACCTCTTCTTGCCTCACTACAAACCCCTGCCTTTAACAATAGCTCTTTCAGGAAGCAGGGATTATTCGTGCTAATCTCCTAAAGTACAAGGAATTTCAGAAAACCCATTTTTCCTGGGAAGATGAGACAGTTTGGGAATCGATCTATTACATCCATGGACTAAATTTATATCAGATGATTAGCAAATGCCTTTAGAATGTATATATAGTGACGAACAGTCTTGAAGTGGTAAAACATACAGAGTATAGTCAAGAACCTGATAAAACACAATTTTCCACAACAATTTTTAGCAAAGTTGCTACCATACATGCAAGCACAAAGCAAGAAAAAACAACCCCAGGCTTTGCAGTTAGAAATATGTTTTCTTTATTCTTTTTAAAAATTCATTTTACTTCTGAATGTAGAATACATTTCACAATCCAGTAGCTTTATGGCCACAAGACAGTAGCTACAATTTGTGGGGAAATATCAATGTGCTGGATAATATTCAGCATGAATAAGATTATTCAGGCTTCTGGGAGATGAAAAGCTTGATAGGCTGTGAGATATTAATAATACTGCACTTGTTTTGGTGGCTGTGCCAGATTGCAACAAACTCATTTCAAACTATCTCAGGAGATGAAACAGTCTATAAATAAAGATTCAGTTACATAGTACCTGAACTATGTATTGCCTATAAACTGTAGACTGACAAGTCTTAAAATAAAATACTTAAAATAAAAAATAATAAGCTGCTTTTTAAATTTTTCCCTTCTTTTTTTTCTTGCAGGAGACATATAAAATAAAAGATTGGTTCAACCTGTCTCTGTGATGTTTGTTTAGAGTCAGTTTAGAAAGGGGAATCTAAATTTAGAGTCCCATCTGAAATAGATCTTGTGTCAGTCTGTGGGTTCTAGTGGACTTCACATACACCAGGCTTTGCCTTCTGAATGGCTTGTGTAAAGTGGAAATCCGTTAATGATTTGCTATGTAGTTTTCTCATTGCACTAAAGGAATAGTAATCCAGGACATTAGAAACCAGCTTCTGATTTTGTGTTATGTTGGGATATGCTTGCAATGCATAGATCACAATGTCCTCTTTACTGTATCCCATTATTTCCTACTATAATTTCTATCTCCAAATAAATTAAACTGTGCTGGAAAAATCACTGCATATTTCTTTCTGTCCCCATTGTACAGTATTTTTAACTGAAAAGTCTTTCCTATTCCTATCAATAGGAATCTATCTATGAGAGCCATTTACCATTCTGTGATTCCATGATTTAAATTAGTGAAGGAAGCAAAACCCAGCTCTTTGCAGACTTAAGGACCCACTTTTATTGTGTAGAGAAAAGCAGATTTCAGAAAACCTCTTCTTTGTCTTATCTAGTGCAGCCTGGTAGCGAGGAAGGGGAAGAGAGGGCAACTAAGTGAACTGAAGATCCTTTATTCATCTTTTAGTAAACATTAACCCAAGAAGTCATTATTAATTAAATATCAGATGAATGCCTGTGGAGTTATTTACACAAGGGAAAAAAAATCCTGACAATGGCATGGGAAAAGCCATCTATTTCAGTGCTAATACCTGTTAAGCTCTTTGTCTCATCAAGGAGACAAATTCTTTATTAAAGAATGGTAGAAAATCATATCAAGACAATGAGATTTGATTATCATTGTTAAAATGCAGAACTATTATACAATGGAACAGCACAGATGAGGAGGGAGCAAACATCTGTTGATATTGTACTTGACAGAGAACTGAAAAGGAGTTGATATGAATTGCTGGAAAAAGCTGGGAGAGATAAAGCCAAACAAAACAGCTCTCTGATTTGGGGTCTTTTGATTCTCACCTTCATGAAAAACACCTTGAGCGTAGCTATGATATGGAGACTGATGACAGATGGCTGGAGAACCATGAGGAATGGCTTTTGGGGCGAACCTAGTCATCTATCCAAACAGACAGAAAAAACACATAACTGGAACAGTTAATCGTTAACACGCTCTTATGCCAATTATCGCTCTCCTTTGCAATGCCTGGGCGTATTTCAGGGAACTTCGTGTGTCAGAGCCTTTTTCAGCAGTGACAAGGTTACACCAAATTTGGATCCCTTCACTTTATGTAATTCTTCCATATATCTTAACAAGATTTGCACCACCCCAGCATATAAATCCCATGTCCCCAGTTTCCAGACCCTGAAGCTACAACACTGTCCACACATTGTTTCAGACTCTTCACCCTCAAAAATCACACAACAAATATTAATTACACCTTAAGACAATGGGAATGTTATGTGAGGTCTAGAGGAGGCTCACGGCGCAGTTTTACAGACAAAAATTACTCATTCCCCTTTGTGGAAACTGGAAAAGGATTTTTACTTTGTTTTACTTTTCATAAATAGTGTAGCATTAAATGATGACTGGTACTGTCATTACATTGTTTAATTGTAGCTCATAGCCTGCATTAAACTTAGCAATTTTAGTGTTGTAAATGTTTGGGTGGGCAAGGACATTGTGGTGAATTGTATTTTAAAGAGATTTGCAGTTATTCACGTTGTGCATTGCCGTTCTCTTAAAACTCAGTTCTTAAAACTAACCCAGTTCTGTACCCAGACTTTTGTTCAGAGAAGTTTATAAATAACAAAATATAAACTCAGGTACAGAAGCATGAAGGTGAGAATGCAGGGGAAAAACTAAGAAAGAACTCAACAAGCATCGTTCAGATACAATCTCTACTGCAGTTCCCTGAATGATGTTAGACTCGAGCATGACAGAGTGATTTCGTTCCCTCAACACCTGATATGGTGAAAAGCCATCTCTATAAATAACGGTAGCATGAAGGTCAACATTTATATCCATTGTTCATTCACATTTACATCTCAGAAATAAAGAATTTATTGAAAGAGCAGTTGGGTATAAATTACTTATATCTGACATAATGCTATTATTCCCTCCCCCCCAAAATCAAAAGTATAAAACTGTACGCCTCCTGCTTTTGGTAAAAGACAGATGGAAAGCCAAAGGTTGGGGTAAAATGAAGATACCACGTTTGTCATCATAATTGAGAATATTTTTTGGATGTCACCTCTTGCAATCTCCATCATAGAAGTTGTGTCTGTCCAATAAACCTTGGCAATATTAGGCCAGGTTATTTTGAATGGAAATATGTAAAGATCTTTTTTTTTTGGCTCCTATCTCTCCAAATCTTTGAAGGTTACACCATGCAAAAGAGAACCCTATCAAAATGGCTTTTTTTTGACTGACAGTTCAGGGTTTTATTATTCCCTTTCCCCAGCCCCCAGCTTCCTCTGTTATTAGCAACAACCGAATCTCAGGACCTCAAAATCCCTTTCAATGCCAACTATGTTACCAAAAATAATACATCTACATGAAATTTTCTGGCATCAGCAAAGCAGCTCATCCAAGTTCAAGAAGTTTCATGAAATTCTCTGTTCACTTCAAAATAGTGTTTCGAATTCAATGCCAAACACACAGTTTTTACCCATGTCTTGCATGACAACAGAACGAGGGGAAGGATGTCACCCAGTGTTTCTTTCCCTCTCTCCCCAGGATAAATGAAAGATCTTCTCAGTTTAGGAAGAAACAAGTTTTAGTAGTCTAAGTACCTTTTGTCATCTCTCTCATAATGCTGCACCGCTTAACTCCTGCCTCTCTCCTCTTCCCCAGTGACGGCAAAAAGCCTCTCCAGACAAAATCCTTTTAGTTTCTCGCTACCCTGAAAATAACAAGATTGGTGAACAACTGACCCCTCAAAGATGAACCCGAATGGAAGGTTAACTAAAAATTTCCTGTTCTCTGGAAAACACTGTTTGTCAAAGCTGGGACCTACAACTGGTATTTCACCTGATAGCTCTTTTCGAGATGACCTTTGTGAAATATAATTGAAAAATCCTTTTGGATGGTGCAATGTGGAACTGGCATGATTTACCCTCATTGCCTCAAGCTAATTGACTTGGTGCAGAAAATAATATCCATTTTTCTGTCATTCTACCTTTTCTCTAAATTAGACCATATTAGATGGAGGCTTTTTGATGTTTCTGACTACACTGTTTGTACTGCATTCCAGTCAGTCTTTTAATAACATCACCAAAAAACTCATGGCAACTAAGCTCTACCCATTGGAGGATATCACAGGCAATCTTTAGCTTAAGCAGCGAAATCAACGTGAGACTTTACAGCCATTAAAACCACAATTAAACAATAGCCTAACATGTTGTGCAAGCCTTATCAAAGTTGCCTTAGCTTAAGTCCATTCCATTGATCATAACATTCAAAGGAGCCCCATCTGATCAGATGGATTATCAACACTGCTTTTCACGTGACAACACACAAATCGAATGGAAAAACAATTTCTGTGGAAAAAAATTCAGATTATCTTTCATTGCAGAATCCATGTCATTAAATCTGTGAGCATTTGTTTAGATAAGATGCATTAATATGTTAGAAGTACCTGAGCCATTTCATCTATGCTTTTTTATCAGTTTTCTCTTATTTGTTTTTCAGCTTTGGTTTGTGAGTAAGAAGCAAGCAAAAAGAAAGCTGTTAGAATGACATATAAGTAGCAATTTTCAATAACCCTGTATTTTGGAACAAGTTTCTTTCAACAGATCTGTGAAGCAAACATACCTAGAAACATAAGCAGAGATGCTGGATCATCCAGGCATCTTGTTCAGATTCCTCAGATTACCTGGACCGTTAGTTTGTGACTCCATACAGCCTGAAGAATCGTGAGGTGTATTTCCTACCGTCGCATACAAATATCCACATGCCTTGTGCACTGAGTAGCCAAGAACACATGAAGTGTTTATGCAGCACATCTGAGCCTATACCCTCAAGACGACTTTGAAGTAAATTTTATTGAACATTTACACAAAAGAAATAAAATGAAGATGCTAATGGAAAGCCTGGCTGGCTCTTCTCTTTGCTATGTCAGGAGAGGGGTCTTTGCTCTAGTCTAATCTGCAGTGAGAGCAAAGACAGTGGTACCTCTCCAAGTAGTTCTAAAAACAAAGCAATGTTTATCCAAATACAATGCTTTCTACAACACAGAATTTGAAATGCCCCTCTGCAAAGTCTGTCCATTTTTTATTGTGCTACTTTGTTGGACTGCAGGGCTCAAGATTTTCTTGCTTTTACAATTCACCAGCACTTTGGGTCTCAGAAAATACCACTTTTCCTGCCTGCAACCTTCCTGTTTTGAGAAAATGAAATCTCCACTTCTATGTGACTGTGAAATAAAGAATTTATTTCCTGTTTTAACCTACCCTAATTATTTTGTGATAGAGACAGAAAATGACCTTTTCAAAGGGCAAAGAAAGACACCTTCCTGGAACTGAGCTGGGAACGATGCATCCCTGAGACTGCTTTTGATGTGTCTTGGATCCAGTCATAAACCCTTTACAGTAAAAACCTTCTGCTTCTCTTCATTTGGGTGCGATGTAGGACTGGCAATACACATCCAGTCTCGAAGACATGTCTTTAATCCCCTTGAGACTGCCTGACCAAACCTACTGCATGACATTTTTTCACTATGGCCACCGACTGAACGGATGTGTAAGAGGTAAGACAAAAAATGTAAAAAAAACCCAAACCAAATAAGGTCCAGGGCCAATGTCCAGAAATATAGTTAAGGTGAAGGAGAAACTACCTGGTTTCAAGAAGGGTGAGAGTGCCTTTTCTAAGGAGACATATCTTTTTTAAATTTTTTTGTTTTTTCTGATGAGTTCAGATGCGGTCCCTGGGCTCTGGTGTCAGGATTGTGAGAGTCCCAGTATTCCACGAGACTCCCACTGCAAATTAGCAGTGCTTCTGCCAAAGTGGCACAGTGATTAACTGGTGATGGACTGGCTGGTGACAGCTGTTATGACAAGGTACATTGATGTAGTCTGTGTGAAATGCACAGGACAGCTGAAGCTGCTGTTCCACTGTGTGAGCGGCTGAGCTCATTATTTTCCTGCCTTAAAGAAAAGTGAACGCTGCCCACATTTCCGTTCCTGTTATTCCTGATCATTCTCAGTACAAGGTGTGCCGAGCAGGGATTCCCTCCATTTTAAGCAGAATGTGGCTGGACAATTAAAACAAATGTGAGAAGTGTACTTTGGAAATGTTAGAGTCCAGTTAATGGATATTGAAGGCAGATGTGGCTCTAATTAAGATCAGAAGAGACACCAGATCCCCTGTAAGATGTGATGGGGATGGGTGAGAACAAGTTCTCCTGAGTGTGAGGCAGAAGCCCAGCTGCCCAGGGGAGGCATGGGGACATTGTGACAGGCAGGGTTTAAGGGAGCACTGATCTGTCTGTGCTGAGTTACATTCAGACAGGCATTTGGCTGTCTGCCCCTGCTACTCTATAGGGTAATATAAGAGCATCTGCAGAAAGAGAAGAAGGAGAACCAAAGGGTGAGAGGAGCTGCTGATGTTACCTGCAAAGACTTAGGTCAGGAGAAAAAGAGCCAACTTGATTTAAAAATCTGTGTGTAAATTACCCGATGTTATTTCTTTACGTCTTTGCCCATCAACTGGCAGTGATGGGATTCACTTTCACCTGCCACTGCCTTTGGTGTCTGTCTGTGCTACTTTAGCAAGTGCTGCTGCTGGAAATTGGTCACCAGCTGATGCCATGTTCCTCTTGGTCTGATGGAAGAATAAATCATCCCTCTCTCTCTTTCTTGTTATAGGTGACTCCATGAAGAATAAAACCTTACACGACCTTGTGTCCATCCTCCAACCGTCCCAGACAGAGAAGAGGAAAACACTTTTCCCTGCTTAAGGCGATTGAATATAGCTGTTTCCAAACATAAATCTGGAGTGCAACGCAGTCTTTGGATTATTAAGGTTTTGTGGAGAGTGTTTCAGAAATAGACATGCTGTCCCAAGCAAGCCTATTAACACTGGCAGTGTGGTGAGGAAACAGAGGAGTTGGTCTCTTCTCTCAGGTGACCGGTGACAGAACGAGAGGACACGGTCTCAAGCTTCGTCAGCGGAGGTTTAGGCTTGACATTAGGAAGAAGTTCTTCACTGAGAGGGTGATTGGCCATTGGAATGCTCTGCCTAGGGAGGTGGTGGAGTCACCATCCCTGGAGGTGTTCAAAGAGAATTTGGATGAGGCATTTAGTGCCATGGTGTAACTGACAAGTAGGAGTAGGTGTAGGTGTTGGGTCACAGGTTGGACTCGATGATCTCAAAGGTCTTTTCCAACCTTACGATACTGGGATACTGGGATACTGGGATAAAGCTAAGACAATGCTGTATGCTGGATAAGAGCACAGTTATGTTGGGAGTGGATCTGAGAGTGGAAATTTGCTTCAGTTTCTCCATCTGTAAATTTAATACTTACCTGCTCCCTAAAGAACTTATGGTATTATATATCATTAGATTTTTATTTTCTCCAGGTAAGCTTTATACATGTGTTTTTCTGTGAAGTACAGAAAATGGATTCATCTGTTTATCAGAGTTAAAAGAATAAAAAAATATTTCTTTCCCTTTCCTGTACTCTTAAAATCAATAACTTGGGGATGGGGGGAAGAAAATAAAAGAAAGGATGAGGTTTATTTTGGTTACTTTAAAATAAACTTTTTAGCTTTATGACACGCTGATGTGTAGTCACCGGAAATCTATCGAATTACATCTCTTGTCACACATAATATTCATTGTGAAATACATCACCTTTTACTCTTCAACAGTCTTTGAGAAGGTGTTTGCTGACACCGCCGGCAGGGATGAATGATTGGCTGTGGAAGCCAAGTGTTGGCAGCCCTCTCATAGAGCACAGGTGATGCAGTTGCACTTTAGGATGTGACAGCTGGCAATAAAAGGAAAGAGGTGACGTCATTCCCTGCCTGGTAAATCTGCAACTGGAACTCATTTTATATTTCACAGTGTGTTTGTAAGGTCTAGATCAAGACGGTGCTTCCCAGTTCGCACAGCCCAGCAGGAAGGGCTCTATGCTGTGCTTGTAATTTGAACTCTCGTATGGGAACATCTGCCAGCAGAGTTTCTGGTGCGCTTAAAATGGTCAGGTTGAGCAGAGGCAGAAGAGGGCTTTGTGTGAGCTCCCACTCATCTTCATGCTGCAGTTGTTTATCCAAGACAAAAGGGTGTTTTGTTCCTTTCTTGTGAGAAATTGATAATAAAAGTAAATTTTCAGCTTGTGCTGATTTCTCCTGTATTCTTGTCTTTTCTGAGACGTTGATTGAAGACCATCCAAACCTAGTGCATCCCTCAGACTTTAAAAAGAACAGAAAGAAGACTCCACTCAATTTTCTCTTTTCAATTCTCCCTACGGAGAACAGGAGAAGTGTATCGCACACATTTACCCAAATGTACTCTGTGTCGACCAAATATTAACAGAGGAAGGGATGCAGTAGAGAAATCAACTAGAAGCAGTGTTTTGACTGTGATTTACACATGCAGAAAACAACAAAATAACTTCAAAATCGTCTTATTCCTAAATAACAAAGAGATTATTCCATTTAAATGTATTATGTGAATATAAAAACTAATTATATAGTATATTTATATATTAAAACTATTTATTATGTGAATAATAGTGAGTTCTGTGACAGCATTGAATACCTGCATTCAGTTGCCATAGATATAGAGTGTGTGGATGAGCTACAGGAGGGTAAAGTACAGGACATCCAGCATTTAACATCAAAGAGCACAGTGCTTGATCAGTGTTGAAGAATTGGTTTAGAACTTTACTTTCTCTTTTCCTTTTCCCACATTTTTAGTTTCTCCCCTATGCCCAAACTATTCACAATATAGAGAATAGAAATCCTCTCCTTTTTTTTTCTCCAGAATCTTCCATCCTCTCTATTCTCTTCTGCTGTTGTTTTGTAAAATGGACAGGGACGGGAGTTGGGGGGGTGGAAGGAAGACTTACCCAGCTACTCACACACGCTGTCATCATCACTGAATTTACAATACTATATTTTGAGTGAGCAGACATTTCCAACCTTTCATTGTCTTGTCGGAGTTTGTAGATGTCCTGGGGCAAAGTCCTTTGAGTCATGATGTCAAGTAATGTGTGTTTCCTTCTTGGCATTGTATTTACTTTGAAAGGGAGAATGTTGGGTTTTGATGTGTAGTTATAGAGTCAACAGGCATGTTTTTCTGCACTATGGGAAGAAGATGCCTGTTTACTGCTATGTCTATGAACCCACTCTTACTTATTTGTGGACCGTGGGGAATAAGAAAAATAGGGCAAAGAAGTCCATTTGTGAAATGCTGATATTGTATGCACGAAAACAGCTTGGCTGGAGACTTCAAGTACAATAAAGAGGATTTTGAATTTCTTCCAAGACCTTTCACAATAAATAAAAGAATCCCAATGAGGTGATCTGTCTACAATTTAAGACAAACAACAGAGCAAGAGTCTATTAGAAATAAAGGGTCAGCTCAGGTCTGAAAGCAAGTGGATGATAAGGAAGGAGAAACAATGTCTACCAAGTACCAAGCCTGTCCTTTCTGTCAGAAAGGTCCTCCAAATTCTCACCCTGCACCGAGCCCTGTGCCAGGGGATCCCTCTCTGCCATGGGAGCCAGGATGACATCCTGCAGGAGGAGGGCTCTCCTGGGCACAGCCCTGACAACAAATCAAAATGGAGAAGACTTTGAGCAAAATCCAACCATTCGCGACCATGACATGTAAAGTTTTTTCACTGTGAGTATAACCTTTCCCTGTGTGTGCCAAATTACTGCATGACTCAAACCTGTCGTATACTGTAACAACAGCACAATTTGTGATATACAACGGACACTATAACTATCTGTGAGTACACACACATACAAATGTACATTTTTCATAATGTGGATACTACAGTTACTGTATGAATATGAGTGCTCTATATAGTATATAAAGAATTGTCATACTAACACTGGGCCTTCGTTATGGGTAGGAAATTGTTTATTACTAAATACATATAAATCACTTATCATTTATTTTAAAAAAAAAGACATAATACTACTGTGCCATTTTACTATTCTCTTATATTTTTTTCTATTTATTCATTTGCAGGTGCTCACAGGAAGGCATAATACTTAATGTTGCTTTGAAAGTAGCACGACCTCTTCCAGAAAAAGACAGATGTGGTCCATAGAGTGTGCAACCTGACTGTCTCAACCTCTCCTCTTTTGCTGCTTGCACTTTTGACAGGTTTCTATCCCTATGTGGAGATTTCGAAGCTCGTTCTGCTCTCAGATTGCCATGCACAGACATGGTATGCAGTGGCAGTGGCTCATATTATGTTCTGACTTTAACACCTCTTTGCAATGTAGACACACAGGTAAGCTGAACAGTCAATAATTTTATAGAAGGTTGCACGAGATGGGTGTTAGAAATGTGCATGGTTTTCCCTCGTCAGCAAATACTTATTATGGACAACAGCATTAGTGGATTGTTGATACAACTTCTTAGAGGAAAGAGCTAGTAATCAGCAAGAGCCTTTGTTTGCTGCCTCTGCCTTTCTAAGCAGAAAAATATCTGAGGAGGAGGTGGATCCCTGGGATTAAATCCAATAAACCTAAAGAAGAATTCTAAAATTAAGGGTAGAATAGTATAGCATAGCATATGACAGCAGGTTGTGCATGCTTGATCTATATTTGTCACAGGACAGAAGAAATAAACCAGTAAGCATAAAAGTTTACATTAAGAACACACAGAGCTCCTGCATTATTGAATAAAAAAAATAACCCCTGCTATTGAGAACAAATGTGTTGGGCATTGACAGCTCGGTAAAGAGGCAAAGCAGATAATGTGACCCAAAAGTTACTCTAGAGATCTTCACCATTGATCTGACCTGAAACAAGTCTGTTATTGGAGTTTTAAGTGGAAACAATATCTACATCAGTGAAGCAACCTACAAAATTGCTGCTTATTTGTTCTGCTATGGGAAGCAAAGGGGAGAGGAACTCAAGCCAATATTTTATCCTTTTCTCAGCCATGCCACAAAATGTTGTGTCACACTACTCAGAGATCAATCAAAATAGTTGTCAACAATTATGGTAGCGTACAAATGCATTTAAATATTTTAGACAAATGAGAATCCTTTCTGCTCGTTATTTGTCATTTTCTAATTTGAAAAATAAGAAGAAATCTTTTCTCTGTCCCATCTCAAGCACAAAGGATTACAATAGCGTGCTTTTGTCACTCCCAGCTTTGCCATCTGTTACTGCAATGTTATGATAAATGAAGTTTTAATGGAAACACAAAAGCAGGTTTAGAGTTTAGATGCAAAACAAGACTTAGATAACAAAAATCAATTATAGCACTCTCATTTTTAGAATGAAGAATTCTCACTATTTCAGAGGCAGGTTTGAAACAGTGGTTCAGAGGGAACAAATCATGTGTCAGAAATTAGAAAAATAATAATGAAAACTGAATTCCTTAGAACATGTAAAGCAACAATTGTTTGAAGGTAAAAAGTTTCTGAAAGTTTTCGGGATATACAAAGTGCGTGAGCTTTTGAGATTTTTGTTCGATACTTAACATTGAAATATTACATCAAGTATTTTCATTCAGTGCTTGTTTTCACGTAGAAGGAACAAAAAGCCAATCAGGAACCTGTACGTTTTCAGGACAGACTTCACAATTTGTCTCATCAATCCAGAACCCTTCCAAAGACGTCCACAGATTTTAAGAAATTAATTTCATAATCTGTATTTGTACTAAAGCATATCTTTTGGAAAGATAACCAAAATTTGGTATAAGCACGTTATGTGATGGCAGCATATCACATTGCACAGAATACAGGTGACTTTTTTTGTCTCTTGGGGTGGGGGGATAAAAGTTATAAGAAAAGAAAATGGCCAGTAAGTACAATTTGAACTGCTATATAGACTCTTCAAATTAAATTGATCTATTTCTGATAGAAAGACAAATGAGTTCCTGCCTCAGGCTTGGATTTTTTTTTTTTTT
>VWPV01030252.1:0-23558 GCA_013389885.1 Geococcyx californianus | reverse complement strand
TTTTATTTTTTTTTTTTTAGAAATATTTTTATTATAAACAGCTTATTTTTTTCTTACGGTACTGTGCAAGGACCAGTGAGCATGATCGTGACTGGAAACTGCTCAGGATCAGAGGATGGTAGCTATGCCACCTGCTCAGGGTCAGAGGATGCCGACTCTGCCACACTCCCTAACAATTAGTACTGTAATCATGCAGTAGTGAGAAGAAAATGTTTATTTTGACAGTGCATTGAGGCATGAATGATACTTGCATATTGGGAGTTACAGAAAAAAAAAAAGGAAAGAAGGAATTTACTGTGAGTTTTGCACAGATAATCTGCTAAAAGATATGAAAATGAATTATTGTTGGATAACAGTTGAACATAAACAAAAGGAGTAAAAGCATATAGTAGTTCATAACATTGAGAATTTTTAGATCTGTAAGGCTGAGGCACCTTGAGAGGTAAACACAACCTGAGGACTAAAGACTTGGTATTTGCTCAGTCTTCAGCTTTTGATTTTGCAGTCGGGAGTGGGAGAGATGAGGAGACCATGACTGTTACTGAAGTAACTGGTGTTGATATGAGTATTTTAGTTTCGTGGTTTTGCTTTTGTAATGATTGCTAATAACTTTTTGTGTAGTGTGGAACACTCATGAATGTGGTAAATTTAATTACTTTTTGCATAACTAAAGCAAGGCAAAATTCAGGTGCCTTTGTTTTGCTACTTGAAAAGTAATTAAATATCTCATGAAGTGAGACTGATAAGGTTGAGAAACGCTGCTGTCTCAGAGAAAAGGCAGGTGAAGAGGCAGAGAACTAGAGAAACTGTTTGAACATTATCTATTTTGGCTAAAAAATGAGGCTACACTGCTCCACTCAAAGTTACCCACCATATAGATTTGTGGTACAAAATCTAGTTGAGTTTGCCAGATTCAAGCTCAGTCTTAAACTTCTAACCATGCCAACAGAAGAGAGAACAGAGACTTCTGTCACAAACTTAACGTGTAGTGTAAACATCATGTAAACTCAGACTTGAGTTTATGTGCAAGTGTGATACTGCCAAACTCTATAATTGAAGAAAGCCACTAATATATTGATTCTACAGTAGGTCCCGTGTGGTTAAACTACATCGGCATCTGAACTCAGTGAAAATTTACACAGAAACATGATTTTTTTTCCTCTAGTGTTCCAAGTGTCCTCTTCCAAGGTGTGCCACATACCAGAGGGAATGTTTTCTCCTGCTTATTTTATATTCTTTGATTATCCAGGTTATATATTTTTTAAGTCAGGGATTCTCTCTCCTAGTTTTTTTGCGAGTAATTATGTAAGTGAAGGATAAAAAGAATATTCCTAACTGTAATGGTCTTGTTCAGTTTTTAAATTAATACTAAGTAAAAAAGAAACTGAGTACTAGAAAAAATAAGCTGAGCTTGATTTGAAATCAGTTGGGACTGGAGCAGACTATATTTATCATTTATTCAAAGTGTTTTAATATGAAATGCTTACAAGTTCCCATGCTATCTCATTTTATCTTCTGGTAGACTTCCTAATCCAATTTGTTTTTTAAGGTAAAAAATGCAAATTACAATAAATCTTGCTCTTGTGGGTACTACCTAATATGAAGATAATTCAAACTTCTCAAGTAAAAATTCAATCCAAGTAAAAATATGCTTCACTAGATCCTTAAAGTCTTCCAATTCAAGCAAGCAAAAAACTTCTTAAAAGGCTTCTTATGTTAAAGTGGTAATAACTGCATTTCCAGATATAAGAGAAATTAATTCTATTCTTAAATCTTAGGATGGCATCTACAGTAATTAGTATTTTTTTTAATCTCTCACTATGTATTTCTGCATCTGCATTTGAATAAAAAGCCTGAAAGAGTCTGTTTATGAAAATACAGAGAATGAGCTTTCCTATTAAATTGAAGTTCATAGTATTTCTGGGTTTTTTTCTGATGGGATATAAATTCTCTTGTGGTACTGTTTGCTGACTTATATTGGTTCAGAGGGTATACAGCTAGAACACCCAGCAGCCTACCTGATTTAGCAATCATGAATAAAAATAAAAAAACCCCAGTATGAACAAAAGGAGAACTGCACAGTCCACGATTCCGAACATCACTGTGATTAACGAAGTTAGTGCTTGGAAATGTTTTAAGTGCATTATGGTTTCTCATTGACACATATTACTTCCTATTCAAATCAAAGTCAGCAATGTATTTTATAAACAATATAATTTTATATATGAAAGAATAAGTGACAAGTGTGCATGTTCATGTATTTACAGGGTTAATTTTTCCCTCCCACTTTCTCCATTCGTCTACTTTTGCATTAGAAAAAGGTTTTTTACGTGTTCCTTTTTATTTCTTTTCCTTTTTGACCTCATTCACCTGATGATAATAGAACATAGGTCCAAAGAATTTATTTTTATTACAGATGTATCAACTATTAGGTGAGAAAAGACATAAAAAACACCTGTCACACAGATTTGCATTCTTCAGTAAGTCCAGCTTCATTCTTACTTTAAGTGAAAGAGTTGAGCTTGCTTCAAGGAAATGTCAAAACGAACAACATACAAAAAAAGTATCAGCAATTAGACCCAACCTGGTAAAGGAATTAGATAAAAAATAAAATATAGTTATCTTTTTCAAATGTTCTCTCCCTCAAAATAGTGGAATATAGGAATCCAGGGAAGTATTCATGAGAGAGAATTTGAAAGATATATAGAGGTCTAATATAAGAGAAACTAAAATCCTTTTGAATCTAAGGGCATTGTCACTTATTAAAAAAAGGAAAATCTCATTTACCTTTATCAGATGAAGAAAAAGATACTGTAAAGCCAAGATTTACATCTTTGAAAAGCATAAGGACTTTTAAAGATCAGCAAAAAATGAGCCGAGTTGTCAGTTAAAATAACTATTGTAGCCTTCCACTGCATAATGAAATATTACAGACAGTTGGTGCTGTGTAATGGAAAAGGCTCAGGACCAGCTTCAGTGTACCCCAGTGCTACCCAGTCAAGTTGAGATTTTAGACTGATGTTAAAACAAATGTGCTGATGAGTTGAACTCTGCCTGTAGAAGGGGATCCAGCAAAAGACCAAAATAGGATGAATTAAATTTAATCACTGGAAAAGCAGCCAAAAAAAGGTCCACCCCAAAACTAAAAATCTATTTTATTTTTGCTGCACAAAAGCAAGAAAGATATGTTTGATATGTAGAAAACTTTCTCTGCCAAGAAGGCAAGAAAGCAAAGTCCTTGGTTACAATAGGCAAAAAAGGAACGGGAAAGGGAAAAAGAAGTTCAAATGGAAGAGGAAGTAGAAGGCAAGGCAAGAGAATGAGCAATTATGTTCATAGATATGATTGGTAAATCTATTTTCCCCTCCAGCTTGGAGCAGGCTCTTTTTTCTGCCGCAAGTTATGTGGAAGGATAATGATCTTGAAATGCTTTTACTAGCTGGTAAAGTTTTTTCCATTTTGATGGCACAACGGTCTTGCTGTAGACACATTTTTCAAAGTTACTCAGTGTGCTACTGGTGCAAAATAAACTGTAAAAAATTATTTTTTGTTTTGGAATATGAATATTTATACAAGGCATCAATTTGCTACAAATTTTCTTGTATCTCCATGTACAAATGTTCGTAGGAGCTTTATGGTAACATTTCTGAAAACCACAGCAAGAAAATTTCAGAGAAATGCCAAATGTGACCCAGGGGTCTGACATGCCCCACAAACCCGAGACTCACGAATGCCTGGCAACTCTGTATTTGCTCTTGGAGGAGATCCCAAGGTGGTTTCTGCTCTTAAGAGAAAATACTTCCCCCCCCCCTAACTTATCCATGACTCCTTTGTGAAATTAGCAGAGACTGCAGTACCTAATGGTCATCTTTCATCAGGGAACGATTAGTAAACCATTTCCTTGTATTATTTTCATATCTTTGCCTTTATGATTGTATTCTAGGAAACTGCAATTTTTTGATAAGGATTAGTCAAAATATACTAAGGGACTTCCATAATATTTATATTATTTTTTAAACTATTTTGTTAATAACAGTTTACCACAAGGCAGTGTTAAGTTTTCCTAAATGCTGAGCATAAGTTCTGAGAATCAGGTTTTCAATGTGAATGTTTGTTCTCATGAATAAAAATCACTTGTCATATGTGAGCTCAATATTGGATTAATGCTCATTTTTATTACAATAGTTGCATAAAATAAAAGTCAAAAAGGCATGTAAACATAAATAAATATATAGGTATAATAAGTATTATTTATTATTATAGTTACATAGAAATACCTAGTTACACTTAAAGATAGGAGCTAAATTGAGGATGAAGCGGTTGCTTCAAGGTATAAAAATAATTATGGATACATTACAAGCCATAGAAATCTTTCCTATCCATGGCCACAAAAGGATGTTTTCAAGAATCATGAAAAACAAATTAAAATAGGCATTCCTTTATGTTTTGATAAGTAAGTGGCAGGGTCTGCAGCTGTACTCTGAGTTCAACTAAGTTAAGAGAAAGATGTTGTGTACATGCTATACAATAAACTTCTTCAGGAGTTCAGGTAAAATTCTTGAGAGTAGATTCACTGCTATAATGGAGTTCTAAACTAAAAAAAAAAAAAGAGCAAATATTAAACAATTGTATAGATAAAAGAAATATGCTCTCAGAACTGGAGTGCTTTTAATAAAATCCAGTGCATTCTGAACAGCTGAGCTGGATGCTTAGTTTCTTGTGGAAAACTGTTGGAGAAGTACAAGTTTCGGCTGGATATGGAATTTGACTGATACAATACATAGAAACACTAACACATGTTCCCAAATCACAAGCGCTTAAAAAAATCAGAGTGCCATAGAACAATGCGAGTTCGGGGGTCCCTCAAAATATCAACTTTGTTCAGCAGTTCAGGAAAGGGCTAAATTCAATGCTAGACGAGAGAGGTGATCTAAGCAAGCTGTGAATATCTCCAACCATGGAGGCTGAACAGCCTCTCTGGATCACCTATTCTAATGTGAATACCTAATTTCCTAATACCTAATATAAGTTTTCCAGGATGCAACTGATGTGAGTTGTCCAGTAATAAAAGTGAGACTGCAGAGAGAAAACCAACTTTCTGACTTTAGAAAATGTTGACTCCAGACTTCAGTTTCATTTGGTATGGGAGGACTGAAGCAATAATTTTCCCTCAGCCATGTTGTTAATGCTCCTACAACTCATGATCATACTAAATATAAGGTATTTTTCATAAAGACATATATAATATCTTGATTGGTGTGACATTCATTTTGAAAGACAATACACGCCTAGAAAATCAACACAGATGATCCCTATGTACATTTTCAATCCTATTGAAAAATTTGTAAGTTGAACTGAAGCTATGATTTTGCAAGACAGTATGGTTGAATTTTACTTCTCTAATATAAGTATGGCAAGGTAACTTGGCAAGATGAAGGCTAATGGGATTTTAGTCTGTCTCATGATTTATAATTACTCAAAATCTGAACATCACATTTAAAGTAATATGGTTCAGTTGTCTGGAAAAAGTTTATAAGGAAAGTTAAAATATCAATAAAAAAAATAGTGGCTAATTTTTTTTTTTTCAAAAAATCTTATTTTTTTATAGTACTGTATGTTAAGAGCTATAAGATAATAAGTTCTGATTGTATACCAGGATTAAAAACCTTGTGATATATGGCTCCTTCATTGAAGAGGAATAGACTGGCAGTTTTGCCAGCAGACAAAATTAAATGATGATGTCAAGCAATGGCATTACATTAGGAGAAGGAGAAATGACTGCAAACACAGAAATCTAATAAGCAGAGAAAGAAATTATCAGCCATTGGAACGAGCTGGGCTTCCTGCCATATTTTACATAACTTCTAACAAATTGTCTTACAGAAGAGGCTGAATATACAGATACATTTGAACGCTGAGAGTTAAGATTTTTTTAACTTGATTTTACATTTATTAATCTTTTTCCTGAGAAATGGCCTCAATAACATCTGCAGAAAACTTAATAAAGTACTCTTCTAGCATAAGAAATTATGAATGAGTAACGGTGAAGTAGCAGTAATAGCAGGATTTTCACTTAGTACTAGCAATACTAGCAAAGTATTAATTGTGTATCACCTATGAATAGTCTGTAAGGTGACGCAAGCACAACTAACGAACAGGAACTATAGAACATCCATAATGCAGATGCCTTTTATTTCATTCAGTTAAGGTAAGAAACAGAAAGAGCTCATCATTATATGAGTCACTTTAACTAAAATATGTACTAGAATCTTCTCGTTAGCATTTTAGAAGAAGGTGCAAGGTATTTCTTTCAGAGCCAAAGACCAAACTGACTTATCTGCAGAGCAGTCATCCACAGGTAAACTAATTTTGCCTCCACATCTGGGAAGATTCCGATAAGACTCCTAACAAAGATACAAGTACAATATGATCTGACCTATATTTTATAGTCAGGAGCTTTAAAGTTTTGCAAGGCACAGAATCTGCACGTGCAACTTAAGTCATTGATCTGTGCCTTGTTCCTCTCCCCCATCCCCATTTTAAGTTTAATGGTTTGAGTAACTGTTTCCATGTTCATGTTCTACAAATGGTACTTATTTCTATATATATAGCGCCAATTGTCCACTAGAGTGCAAAAAAGGGAAAGAATTCTGAGCAGGTAGAAGAGATATGAAATATCCACACATACAGTGATGCCTCTGAGAAAGTAGTAAATAACTTTATTAACATCACAATGTGTTGCTACCAATCATATGCTGGGGTTTTTTTGAGAGAATTAGAAAAAATAAGGGAAGTTTGTTGAAGACAATTCAAATCAGAAATTACCATTAAAGCACTACAGGAAAGAAGTTTGATGAAGTGCGGTACAAGTACAGAAAACTCAAGCATATTATAAAAGGAGCAAAGATATTTTAGCTCTTTGGACATGTAGACCAGATCGATAATGATCAGAAGCTACAATGCTTATTTCACAGTCTCTATCAAATGGATATGGTGTTTGACTCAGTTTTCAAAGCTTAAGCATGTCAAAGAAGAAAGCCCCATTTCAAATAGTGATGATGTTTTATGGAAGTTTTAGTAGAAAGACTTGGAACTAACTAATATCAGAAATGCAGTTTTCCTTTTAAGTCAATATTTAAATGCAATAGCATGGTCAGGCAAAGTTAATTTGCAGAGCTGATTTGTCCTTTGCTTTATCGTACCTTTTTCTGAAGTATTCATTCTTTGTCATGATTCACAAACATGCATGCTTTTACAGAAAAAGATAACAATTTTACCCTAATTACTGGGAACCTGAGAATAAATTCTGCCCAGAAAGGGCAACACGATGGTTGCATACAGATACAGTGCTGATTGATCAGCAAGGCTAGAAAGCAACATGGAACAATTATTAATAGGATTTCAAGCTTGATTAACTGTCTAAGTAATCCGCCCCTCAGTACCATTCACTGGCTTTTGATGATTTACAGGACTTGCCTCCCTTTGTTAAAACTCCTATAGCTCACTATATGGCAAAAGCAGACCACAACTGCATACATAAGAGATAATATTACTCTACTTCCTTTGGATTTAGAATAGAGCTATTTATTTTCAGCCTATGTTTAACGATTCAGACAGTTTGACTTTCTATTCCTTATGAGCCACATTTTCCATGAGCCAATAAACTTGTAATCCAAACCAAGACCATTTTCTTTCCTCATTATACTACTATTTTTTGGAGGCCAAATTCTGATTTGTGCTTTCAATTTCAGTGGCAGTTTGTCAGGGAATGTGAAAACCCAGGCCTTTTAAGAAAGTCAGTGGTAAATATGTCATCAAATAATTTTTTTTCACTGGAAATAATAAGACCAGAGAATATGATAAATGGCCAGCTGTTATTTCTGGGAAATATACTGCACAGTATAATTGCACACTGTCCTCTGTTTCTCTTCAGATCTCATGTCAAAGATTCAGTAATATTTCATATTTTTAATAATTTCAAGGTACGTACTCTGAAATTCTTATTGCAGGAAAGTAAAGTTTTCTCTCAAAGAAGCCAGAGATCTGCAATTATGCAGACACCAAGGAACAGCTTAATCAGCCCTTCACGGTATACTTCTGATTTAGTCTCATTTGTGCAACAAAGATTCAGGCATAAATAAATATTGCTAATACATGTTTAGAAACTAGAATACATTTTCTGACTCCTATTTGGCAGATTAAAATATAGTCATTTAGATATGTTCTACAAACATCTTCAAAAGATCCTTTAACTCAGTTCCGCTGTGAACTCTAGAAAAGTTTTACCGCAGGAGAATGTTGATAAGGTATTTATTGACCCCCTCAAAGATCAGCAGTTTTGCACCATTTGAGACGCCCATGCCAGGCTGTGTGACACAGCACTGGTTGGGCAGATCTGCATCTCCTCCCTTCTCTGTAATCCTTATTGCTATGATGTTCAGCGCTTTTGTATAGTTATTTAGTGACATTTTTCTAGTATTTGATTGTGCAACGTGAACCACAGTAAATGCAGCTCATTCTCCAAATGTCATAGGATCTCCCAAATGATATAGGAAACTAGTTGCACCATGACTCTGAACTGTTCAGCCTTTCCTTTTATTTCTTTATTTAGCTGAGCAGAAGAGATTAATTTGGCACTGCGACAATAATCACAGCTCTGATGTGGCTGAGTTGCCGTGTGGTAGTTTATGAAGGCCTCCAATTGCTTCTCTTATGGTTGAACAAACTAGTTTAATAAATATTAATAAATATTAACAATTTATAACCATCTGAACTAGAACAGCCAAAAAAAGTTAGTTTTCAGTGAAAAGTAGGAAAAAAATCTTCCACAGAGAGAAAATGATGTCTCAAACTAGGTCTAAGGTGGCAAAACATGCATATATGTTAGCTGAAGGAATCTAATAACTGAACTAGTCTAAAAGTTCAAGCTATTATCTTTTCTTAATTAACATTTAACAACACACTTAGCATAATGAGGATGTTGCAAAGTAACCTCCAGTCAAAAGGAGTATTAGACAGACGTAAAAACATAAATGAGTCCCACTAGAAAACCTTCCATCCTTTTCACCACTTCCATGGGCTTAATGTTCATTATGTTTTGGCTGAATGTTCAAGATGAACATGAGAAATTGTGGACTCATAATGCCCATATAACAGCACCAGCACGGAACATCGTCTTCTGAGTTACAGGCAGGAGCAGCACAGATCATTTCTCACACAGCATCATAGGCCATTATAATGTGTACCATTATAATGATTTAAATCCTATAGGCTTTTAAGGGACATCATATTTAATATTATCTACCTGAGATAAACCATACTTAACGTTACTTTTCTGTTGCTTTACAAAATGAGGTTGAGGTTTTGCTCTTTGCTTTTAAATTATCACCATGCAGCACCATGAAGTATCCCAGACAGAATTAGACTTTGAGTCTCTGATTAGCTCAGTATGGCAAAGCTGCAATAAGCAAATTCAGCCCTTGCCTCAGTCTGAAAGGCCAGGAAAGAACCATGTCACCACAAATGATCAAATAGTTCAAACCAAGAAAATTTCTAGGTGTCATTTGACCGTTATTTTTTTTTTTTCAAGATTTTATTATTACTGCTATTTGTTTATTCCATTATTTCACCATTAGCACTCTGAAAAATAACTCTGCCTCCTCTGTTTTGGAAGACATTATTTTCCCTTATTCTCCATGAACACTTGATGACTAAAGGCTCCAAACCTTCTGTACATGTGGGCTTCATTCTGCCTACATGTTCTCTTTAATAACCTTTTAACCTGTTACTTGACTTCAAGTTTATTTAATGAAGGAACATGGTTTCAAAGACTACTAAATTTTCCATTTTCATGGAAGACTACTATATAAGCACCATTCCTGAGGAAATAGCTAATATACACATTCAAAACTTTTTAGACTCATTGGTATCTGTCTGGGAGATGAAGACCTTACAACTCTACAGAGAGGAAAAAAAAATTATGGAACATGATGGAGATGAGGTGCTGAAAATACAATATAGAGACCTGACTTCTATATTAAATCAAAGCTAATTAAGAAGTACTTGAAAAGAAAAGTCAGAGCATCAGGCAAAATAATTAGTTCATATGGAAACAGAGTGCCTATAGAGATTTCATCTGGCTTTTTAAGAAGTCTAAAGACATAGCACACCTTTAAATAAAACCTCTTTGCCTTCTCACTCTGTGGGAAGCAAGAGAGGGTAAGAAGAATTGGGGAGTTCCCTAAATCATTTATTGAAGCAGCGGTTTGTTAATAGCTTGGGGTAAGAGAATTCACCTGCCTTGCCACAGAAGTACTGCTGAGGCATTTAAGAAGCACATGGTTTTTAAGAAAAGAAATCTTCCGCATATTTCTTACGCCTAAAACATTTGGGTTATCCATGCTGGTTTGAAGAGCTCTGTGACGCTCTCAAACTCAACATGAGTCAATAAGTCAATCCATTCTGCATCTTCCAAAAAAAAGTCCCCAAACGCCACTGCTGTTTTTTACAGTTGAATCTTTGGGAATAAAATTTAAATCATAATGTATTGGACTGTAGGCAAAAAAGAAGTACAAAGGCTGGGTATACCAATAGGCTTTTAATGTTTGTGTTTTTCTGTTCATGCTGGGAGGAAACCAGTAGAGACAGCACTTTTAAAATACGTGAGACAGCTGTTGTTGGGATCTGTAGACAGGCTGTACTAGCTCAAGGCATTCCAGATAGTATTTTTTTCAATGTCTTTCAAGATACTCAGACAGAGACCCATTACAAAGCACCATGGCATCAACTACAGGCAGTGTCTTATTCAGACTCTTAGAAAAGCAATAACAAGGGAAGCTGATTGCCAATCCACATTTAGGTAGTTTCAATCAACTGTGCTGGAGATGCCTGCCCACGCTGTATGTGTCTCATAGCTTTTGTCAGCATTAAGCCTCACACTATGATTTTTAAAGATAAAACACATGGATAAATACAAATGCCTTAAAAGCCTCAGTACAAATGTAACTACCTACCTTTAGCTAGTATCAAGAATAATTTGCATTGGAAATGGATTTTTATTTATTTTTGCAGTTAAGTAGGGGATAAAGTTCTAATTGTTCTGAGACAGCTGTTTCCATTTTAGTCATTATAAATGGATAATCATGCAATCTTGTACACACAAACAGGTGGGGCCATTAAATACCTCCTTTCTCCATTTGAATACCTACGCCGAATATAGCCACTAAAGTCGTACTAACTTTTCCAATGAAACCACAGGGAAACTGCCAGTCTATTTGGCATTTCAAAATCAATTATAATATCCTGTTTCAACTAAACTAGGAAGTATTCATTCACTATTAGGTCCAGCTTCTTTCTGCAAGTTGCCATGGACGCTGAAGGTAAAATTAAATGTTCTGCCAAAGGGGGAAGGGGAAAGTCCTAAAAGGGGATGAGATCAGCTGATGCTTTTGCAAACTTGTTATGAGATTATTTTTCATCTGTCCAGTGCTTACATTTTCCCAATGTGATGGTGACAGGAGGGACCTGGATCCTTTGAGATCAGTCCTCGGAGAAGAAAGCCATATGTCCCATTTCAGTTTCAGATGTAGTATTCTTCTAAGTAGCAAAGTCAAAAGAAATTAATTTACCAGCAAGGTGTGTTGAAGGCAGAAGTCTCACATAGTACAGGTGCAGATCAGCTTCTTCTGGTGAACACAGCTGTTTACTTATAAATGTGTGCTTCTCATAAAGACCACTGAATCAATCACCTTCCATTGACTAAGAATGTTACGCCCCACTGCAGTTTCCTCTCAGCTTTGGAAAACTAGCTGCATGACAAAACTAGCTAGCTTTCTTTTCAATGGGAGCATTTTTTTATTGCAGCAATAAAGTCTTACTAGAAATATATAATCAAACTGAAGTACCCCAAATACCCTCAGTATGTTAAAACTCACCTGATTTATTCAGTCAGTTAATACAGAACATAAGAGACAGCTTTGGCAACTGTCAAGTGTCCTCAGATTCATTATGAGTCCCTTCTTCATATCATAGGACATAATATAATTTGCTCCATGGAATACACATTATGTACCAATAGAAAAAAACTGGGCAGGAGTTTGTCCATTAACTGACAAAAAAAATCCCTTCCAAAATCCAAGACAGATCAGAGAATGCAACCAAATTTAGTTAGGTACATCCCCAAAACTCATGTTTTCTATACAACGGGAATCAAATTAGGCAGATGAGAATGACTTGCATACTAGCACAATGCTGACTCAGTAGAAAGCTAATAAATTCATGAATANTGTCAAGTGTCCTCAGATTCATTATGAGTCCCTTCTTCATATCATAGGACATAATATAATTTGCTCCATGGAATACACATTATGTACCAATAGAAAAAAACTGGGCAGGAGTTTGTCCATTAACTGACAAAAAAAATCCCTTCCAAAATCCAAGACAGATCAGAGAATGCAACCAAATTTAGTTAGGTACATCCCCAAAACTCATGTTTTCTATACAACGGGAATCAAATTAGGCAGATGAGAATGACTTGCATACTAGCACAATGCTGACTCAGTAGAAAGCTAATAAATTCATGAATAAAGGCATCAAGTTTCATCTGCTGAGGTTTGTTGATAATTGTAATATATTTTCTAGATAGTCACTGAAGTGTGTATGTATCCCAGTGTCTGATAGAAATGATGAGTTTTCTAGCGTTTCTACTGTTTACTGGTTTGCTGTTTTAAAATGCTGAGGACAAATTTAATAGAAAGAGGAATAGTTATCAATTTTAAAATTCATAAGGCCTCAAGAACTGAAACTGGTAACAACAAAATAATGAAGGATTAAAGTTTAAAGGTAGGAAAGATGAAAACACCAGGAAAATATGACTTAAAATAGTGGAAATAGTAAGCAAATAAGTACCAAAACTATCTAACAGATGCATAGCTTGAAGAAATTCTTAACAAGTAGAGAAACATATATCCCTTTATCAACAAGTTAGTAAGTATATGTGAATAATTTCTATGTGTGTATAGAATGAAATGTAGTTTGGGAATCACTGCCATAAACCAGAATAAAATATGCCAGTGTTTTTAAGATAACTTATGAATCACAGCAAATTCCTGCAGCTTCAAAACAGAGGTTCAGTTAGCTGAATATCTTGTTTCAAACACCGATTATAAGCAATCTAGGTAGGAATTAGACTACGAATACATACATACATATATATATAATATATATACACACATAAATTCCCAGCCTAGAAAGTGTGTTCTCTGTATGTTCTGATACTCTCTGATTTGTATCCAGGTTGGTGGATGGACTTATTCATTCATTGTGGAAATATATATAATATAATCATGAACTTTCTCTATTGCTATTTACTTCCTCTGTCTTGTTCTGCATTCTTCCTGGTTCCTGGAAGTCTTTTGCCACCCTAATCTCCCCCTGATGGCAGTAAATTGTAATTTAAATTAAAAGTATGTCAGCAGCTGAGTCAGCAAACAGTCAGAAAGTGAAGAAAAGCAACCTGATTTAGTTGAACATGTCTGCGCTCCCTGCAGGGTAGTTGGACTGGATGGCCTCATGATCCCTTCCAACCCAAATCATTCTATGATTTTATGATTCTATAATTCTGTATAAGTCATAAAAATTAAAGTGGGAAAAAGGAATGAAGGGGAGAGGCTGGTTAGAATGTATCAATTTTTCAGTACATTTCAAATTTAGGTTTGACTAATGTTTACATTTGCCCTGAAGCAAAATTCTTCTTTTCTAAACCTGAAACCTTAAAAATATATAGAATCTAGATTAAAAGTAAATATCAATATGTTTAATGCCAAAGAGCTTGAACTCACCAGGCCTAATTTTTTAAGGAACATTGCTAAGAGTAAGAGAAGATGATGAAGTAGCATAACAGAAAAAAAAAAGATTGGAATTAGGGAATCTGTATGATAGCCAGCAATTAAGCTTGTAGCACACAGAGTCCTGTTGAGAAAGTTGGGTAGTAAAAAAGAAATAGTAATATCCTCAAATCACTGATTCAGTGATACAATGATAAATTTTACATCATAATACAGCGACAAAATTTACCGGCAATTCTGAATAAATCCCAGCTGGAAGACATTCCCTTCATCAGAACGTGCCACATAAAAACTCATTTAAATGTCTATGCATAATTTGCCATCTGAAAGTTTTAACCAGCTGCTCATGGATACACTTGTATTCTCTTACTGCTGTGATGCAAATAGATTTTCTTCAGCATTTTTGACAAAGTTAGTGGAGGGAATTCTATCTGTTTTCCCCTTCTGATGTTGTAACTATATTAGTGTGAAAATGGCCATTGAAGGTTTCGCACTCTAAGATATTTAAAGAACAGTTCTTTAAGTTTTTTCTCTAGCAGATGTGTTACTATAGACCTTTAGCCTTCCAATCCAAAAGCAATTATGATGTCCTTTTAACCAAACTACAAAAGCGGCCATTCACTCTGCAGTTCCATTAATTATCTGGAGAACTTGCATGGGTATGGGCAGGGTTTTTTTCCCTATGCAGTTAAAAAAACTGTAATATCAATTGTAACTTCAATGGAATTGGTTGATTTGGGCAGTTTTCAGCTATGTAGCAATGTGCCTTAAGACCTCACCTGAATTACTTTCTTCTCTGCACCTTAGAAAGTCTATTCAGAGACAGTGATGGAAGCCCAAGAAATGCCATGTTCGTGAAAAAAAAATAAGTGCAAAGGCTATGCATAGGTTTGGAGCAGGAGAAAGTACAAGGGAACATTTCTCTCCTGCTCAAAAGCCATCCAGGGTATTAAAATTTATATTATGCTTCAGCATGTAAATTAACATGTAAAAAAGGGTTGCTTGTCTGAGGTGCTCCATCAGGAGTAATTTCTCCTGAAATCTTGCCCCTGCAACACATTTTGCGATCTGATTAGGTTTAGACCATAGATCATAACCTGCCACCATCTGACAAATAGATATTACAATGTATATATCAACAGAACACAGAATTCAGATCAGACATTCTACCAGAGAGACTGAAAGTGCTTTGCAAACAGAAACTCAGAAAGCCTCCTAATTTGTGTTAGCTGGATGACTACTTTGTCCCATTTGGGAGAGAAATATGAAGTAGTTGCATTGCTAATGCATAGCAAATAATTATGGTGTCATAAAAAGATTTCTAAATATCAATCCTTGTGTCCAAATAAATGGTTACTTTTCTGGGTCTTCTGAGCATGTTTTCATCTTGTCCAGTTTACATGGTATGCTCAATATCTTGTGGTGCAGAGCCGGATTATCACTAGCATACAGAAAAATTTGTTTGCAAAATAGAGTGTATAACTCAGACCTTCAAAGTTTAAGAACAGAAGACATGGTTTAGAGTATGCAAGGTATTTCAAATGTCAATTTCAAGGGGTTTTCTGTGCCTTTTGTACTTTTATTTTGCTTTTCTTCATTTTGCTCTGCAGGCTCAGTTTTTATATTCAAGAATAAGGAATTCCATCCCAATGTTTCAGAGGAAAGAACATGTTTTTTCAATAGGTTTCTGTTTTGTTCCCTTTCTTTTTCAGAACATCCTAAAATTTCCTGTAAATTGTTCTGTTGAAAAACAGCACTAGTTAAACAATGAGATCAAATATATTAGCACTTTAACTCAGTAAAATGTGAACCCACTATCAACTTTCAGATCACACCTCTGACTCTCATCCTTTATCTTTCATGGGAAATGACCTAACGCTCATGACAAATCTGGATTCGAAATCAAAATGGGGTCTAATTCTGCTATTCCTGGAGGCAGTGAAGAACCAATTGTTGATGGTAATGTAATGGTCTGAACAACTCTGCATTTGAAATTTCTCCATCATCATAAATACTTCTTTAGGAATATGAACTAAGCACCCAGAATGGGATATCTTCTAAAAATAGGGAATTATTTTCTGAAGCTTTCACGTACGAATTAATGTAAGAGTTTACTACAATAACTTACATATCAGATATTTTTTATACTAGAACCTTGCTTAAAGCTTAAGGCCACATTTCAAAATATATTTTTGTGCTTGAAAGTACAAATACTACCTAAGAGAAGCTTTCATAGAGGAGTTCAGTAATTAGCAAACTTGCAAAATCCCACCTAGCACTTACTTGATTCTTTATCTGTGCTTCAGTGCTTCTAAATACATACTTCTATGCATTTTGTTCAAACTCATATTCTTGACATGTTCTTATCAAGCTGAAAAAATAAATGGAAAACCAAACCAGATATTTAGAGGAGGATGGAGGCCAATATAAGAATCTATTTTATACTGAAGAGTGCTTGTAGTTATATGAAATTACATTATATATATGTATTACCTAATTAAATGAAGGCAGGTTATACAATTTATAATTGTATATCCTTCATGGAGCAATGGACAGTCTGTACATATTGGTCCACCTTTTCCTTCTACCACTGTACAGCTCTAGTGCAGTGTTATATTCCCTTACATCGCCAAGCTGGCTTGGGGTTCAGACTCACAAGATAGCTCAAACTATGTTGCATGCATACACTGTATGAATCTTTAGGTCAGCGAGCTAGATCATAAACCTGTGAAACACAAACAGGAGGAAGAATAATGTGTGAAATGGTCTGGGCTTATGTGATTTCAAAGCCACACAGTGTTATTATCTCCAGCCCTCTCCTGAACAAACCTACAATGTTAAAAGATAAAGTCTTATATCTGTGAGTTGTCAACATGTGAAATTTCGTCTAGTAGGATTCCCTTTTCAGTTCATCCTCAGGGACTCAGGAACATATTTTTCTTGCCATATGTTTAAAATGATTTCCTGAATGCTTTCTCATATTCCTCAGGTCTATAAGAAATATGATATTACATAACATTGGAAAAAATCTTGGGTGACTTGGCTAATGTGTCTTGCTCACAAATCTATGCTGATTACTGGATTTGATGTAAGGAGAAATTTTCTCCCAGATGAGACTGGCAAGGGTCCCAAACAGGCTGATTTATCTCTCTTTTCCTCTGCCTCATACAGCATAACTTACCTAATTGGGTCTTTGCAAAATACTGCAAGGTTCTCTGATGCTGTAGACTCCGGTCGATCTGGTCTTTATCATTCCTTATCTTACAGGGTGGAATTATTCTGTCCTAATGAAGTGCCTTTTGGTCTTACTTCTTGCATTGCAGGAACCCTCTAAGATATCAAAGACATCTTCTCCATAGCATGCATTTCAAAGGAATCAGAAACAGAATTAAGTCTCCTAACATGCAGGGAAATGGAGCATTCTTCTCAGTGACACAAAAATGATTAAAGAAATTCAATTGTAAATGTGTGAACAGGTTTGGTTTTTTTTTTGAGGAAAAGTACAGTACACAAACATAGGATTGTTCTCCTTTTCTCCAGTTTACAAAACAGTGATGGTGTTGATTTCATTTTCTGCATAGCCTGAATCTTCACAGCTGGCTCTCTGTGGATAAGAACACCATGAATGCTCACAGTTAGTCCTTTTCATTTTGGACATTAAGCATGCACTCATTAAGACTTGTCCTAACTCAGACTCTTGTTAATTCCAACTCAAGACTACACTCCTTACTGTGACAGTGGCCAAAGACTGGAACAGCATCCCCAGGAAGCCCATGGAATCTCTATCTGTGGTCATATTCAAGAGCTGACCGGTCACAGTCCTGGATAACCTGTTGTATCAAGGTTTGGATTAGGTGTTCTCAAGATGTCAATAATTTATTATTCTAAGTTAGAGAGGTCTAATTTTCTTCTTTATCTGCCCATTGATCTTGTAATACACAAGGGAACTGTGAGAAGATGCCTTCAACATCTTTGGCTGAATACATCATTCTTTTACATTTTCGTGGTTGACTACTTCATAAATCAGGAGTGTTAAACTCACAGCCCACTAGCCACATCCAGCACTCCACCTTGTTTTATTCAGCCCTGCACCTTGTTTCTACCCAGCAGCAGTGCTGAGCTCCTTGGCCTTACATTCCTGCCTGTGCGCTGGTTGTGTGCAGTGTGTGTGATGCATGTTATGCTGCAGGAGCAGGAGAGCGACCAAAGCTGTNACTACACTCCTTACTGTGACAGTGGCCAAAGACTGGAACAGCATCCCCAGGAAGCCCATGGAATCTCTATCTGTGGTCATATTCAAGAGCTGACCGGTCACAGTCCTGGATAACCTGTTGTATCAAGGTTTGGATTAGGTGTTCTCAAGATGTCAATAATTTATTATTCTAAGTTAGAGAGGTCTAATTTTCTTCTTTATCTGCCCATTGATCTTGTAATACACAAGGGAACTGTGAGAAGATGCCTTCAACATCTTTAGCTGAATACATCATTCTTTTACATTTTCGTGGTTGACTACTTCATAAATCAGGAGTGTTAAACTCACAGCCCACAAGCCACATCCAGCACTCCACCTTGTTTTATTCAGCCCTGCACCTTGTTTCTACCCAGCAGCAGTGCTGAGCTCCTTGGCCTTACATTCCTGCCTGTGCGCTGGTTGTGTGCAGTGTGTGTGATGCATGTTATGCTGCAGGAGCAGGAGAGCGACCAAAGCTGTGAGTTTGACACCCCTGTCATAAATTAGACAGCATTCTCAGGTTTGATTTCCTCTTTGTTGTTTCCTCCATCTTTTAAACTGAATTTTGTCATCTTTTAAATCTGTAAAAGCTTATCTATAATTTTTTACAACAATACACAGTCAATATGTTTCCATTTCTCTTCAAGTAAATAGTTTTTTGCTCTTCATCACATATCTAGTCTTCTTATCTGCCTGCTTTTATGTGCTTTCAAGACTAATCTTAAAGTCATAACTTTTTTTTAACTTATTTTTAGTTTTTATTTTTAAAACACTATATGACAAATATAACCTCACTGTTGTCATTTCATCATGTTTGCCAAGTGCATTCTTCTTTTGCCTCCATTTTTTTAATGGTATATTTCTGTTTAGTTCTCTGACAGACTGATTAAAAGAGTAATTATTTACCAAATTGATTATTTCTGTACCTGGTTGAATGCTTTGATCAATTTCCATTTAATATTTAAAAGGTTCATCTCATAGTTGTATGTTTGCATTCTTTCCTAGTCTCACTGTAAAACTTCATTTTGCGGATAGTCATCCCCTCCTCCTCAAAAAAAAAAAAAAAAGTTTCCATCCTTGGAGATATTTAAAAGCAACTAGCTCTGGGTAGTCCTGCTTGAGCAGAGTGGGTTGGACCAGATGACCAACAGAAATCCCTGTCAACATCAACAATTCCATGATTCAGTGATTCTCAGTTAAAAAACATGCTTGCAAAAAAAAGATACGGCTTTAAGATTATATTTTCACATTTTTCATATTTTTAATTGTGCTTTTATAGAACTCTTTCGATAAAAAATATAAGAATATATTCATAGAATAATGGAATCATAGAACTGTTTGGTTGGAAAAGACCTTTGAAATCATGGAGTCCAACCATACCTGTCCACTACTAAACCATATCTCTGAGGAAAAAAACCCCTTAGTAGCAGCTGTGGTTGATGCTATAAGGGACCCCTGATGCAGTTGATATGTTGTCTGAAATATAATTCAGTTTTGATGAACTGAAAGGAATCTTTAACAATTTTCTCAGGATACAACTTTGAGATGAAAGCCATTATGCTTAGCAGATCTTCAATGATGATTCTTTGTGAAAAAGGCCATTAAATTATTAAAATCAGAAAAGAGTGGGGAGGTAAAAGAGAACAAAGAAAGAAACGAAGAGACTCATGGTCTGATTGTCAGGAATTCATGATGCCTGCTGCTCCTGTTGAGTTCAGCAGAATCCGCACATGTTTTACACTTCTGAAAAATCAGGCCATTAGGCCATTAAAAGCCAAAAGACACCAGGCACTGAAAATGCATTTACTTTCTAATTTTGCCTATACTAATCAAAATGATCTTTCAAAGCAGAATGGGAGGTTCAAGCTTATCACTTTTGCGGGTGTGAGTAAAAATTTCCTATTTAACTGAACAATTTGCTGAAAAATGTTGTTCAAAGAATTATGTCAATTCATCTTCCTATGTAACGTATACAGAGTTTGATCGGAGGCAGTATCTGAGGAAAACAGCTCACCACCTATGACATTTATTGAAGAAAACTTCCTGAACGCCATTCATTCATTGATTTCTTCTAAAATGAGGGGGTGGGTGCAGGAAACAAACTCACATCTTATACATCAAACAAATATTTTAAGGAATAAAAAAACTTCTAGTAAATAAATGCCTGAGAGTAAAGCAAACTGTGGTAACATATCCATTGTTTTGCCTTAAGAGGGGTAATTTTCTCTTTAAAGCCTCCTGCCTCTTAGAATTTTAATGAAGAAAGTAAGCCAAAATTAATGGTAACTGAGACCCCAAAATCTGTATTGCACTAAGGCAACACCACAATGAAGAAATCATGTAGGCAGGGCCAGCTGTCAAGTTGTACCATGAGAGGTTTAGTCTAGATGTTAGGAAAAATTACTTCACCAAAAGGATTGTCACGAATTGGAACAGGCTGCCCAGGGACGTGGCTGACTCACCACTGCCAGAGATATTTAAAAGACATATGGATGTGGTACTCAGGGACATGGTTTAGTGGTGGCTTGGCAGTGCCAGGTTTATGGCTGGATTTGGTGATCCTAAAGCTCTTCTTCAACCTAAACAATTCTATGAATTCCATCATATTCTCTTTTACATTAAAAATCACATTATTTGCATGTATCTCCAGAAACTCATGGTGCTAAACAAGAGGTTACAATTCAAACAGGGAAAAACAGATCCTGCCATACAAGACAGATATGGGAAATAGGCAGCCACAGAAAAAAACATAAATTAACTCCTTCTGAAATACATGAATACTACTATCTAAATGTACATATCAATCTCTTATCTTCCTCAGTATAACCTTGCCTCCCTAAAATACTTCTCTCTATATATCCTAAACTTCAATTGGGATTTTCACTTTTCCAGGAGCAATTACTTAAAAAACAGGGTTAGTTACAGAACAAAGTAGTTCATCTTTCTGATTCCTAATCTGAGTATCATGGTGTGTTGAAATGAAAGGAAATTAGGAAATGTGAATATAAGTCATGTGCTTTCGAATCCTAGAAGCATTTAAATTTGTATAACAACATTCATGATTGCAGATCTTGTAGGTGAAGAAACATGATATGAATTCAGTCCTCAGTGACCTCAGTCCAGCCCTAAGTAACTTGTTATCACAGTTCCACAAAGCTTTATTCTGACAGAAAGTGTTTTATAAACAGTACAATGATAACCAAAAGGAAGTGCATTCAATTATTACCTTGAAGATATGTAACCTACTGTAACATAGTTTTGCAAACTTATTGAACCTAAGTACAGAAATATAACAGGTGTTTTTTGGTTTGGGTTTTTTTATTAAGCAATAATTAAAAAACCTCCAACTTTCCCCATCAAAAGGTCATGGTAAACTAACTTTAGGAGAGACAGATTTTGGTGATGAAGGTTCAAAAAAAAAGGTTCAAAAAAATAGATTTACATTGAATTATATGTATTCAACATCATGGGAATCTATTTGGGCTAATGGTTCAGGTCAGGAAAGAACTTTTTGGCTTCACATTTAAAAATATCATAATCTAAGTACAGGAAGAGATGGGAATTAAAGTCTGAGAGCTGTCAAAGGTAGAAAATCATGCATTAGAAGTGAATGGAGCTGGAGTGAATGGAAGAAGAAGACTCAAATGCATAGGGATTCTGAAGGGTTAAATAAGAGAGAGCAGGGGAAGAGGACAGTAAAGCTCAGTGAAAGGAGAACTAAGAACAGCTGCAGATGAAGAAAGTGAAAAATCAGGGAAAAGATAACACATGTAAGGCAATGGAAAGAAACTGAGAAAAATAAACAGAAATCTTTATCAGAGAAGCAGTGTACTTGAGTAAGGTAGGTTTCAGAAAATAAGAGGAGTAGCAAAAACCTAAAAGGCAAGAGAAGTGGCTTTTTTGTTTCTCTGAAACAAAAAATATAACAAATATAACAAATTATGTATGTGGACTGGACTAGATAATCTGTCACATCTCTTTGGTTTTGTCTACTCAAGCAAAAATAAAAAAAAAGGCAAATTCCCTGGGTGCCATGGGAATACCAAAGCAGCAAAGCTTAGCTCCCTTGGCTGCCCTGGAATAAGCTCAAAAACTTCTGCTTCTGGAAAGTGAGATTTCCATCATTTTTCTTCTGTTTTACTTCTCTCCAGTTTATTTTTTATGAACTGTCTCTTCATCCTCGGGCCTGGAACAACCCAGTGTTTTAAAATGGGTGGATGGGTAGTTTGGAGCTCACGAGGCCAGGTTTCAACACAGTCTCTTGTTTATGAGGCCATAATTTTTCCATCACCTGAAGCCTAATTTTCAAAACTACTTTGTAAGTAAATTAGAACAAAAAATAATTAATCCTGAACCTATATTTTATTGTTATTACTAGTTTTTATTGTTTTGGGCAAAGCAGATCTAATAATTAGCATGACGGAAGGTAGAATCAGAAAGGCAGCTTTTGTTTATAAGCCCAGGAGAAATACTTCTCTGAAGAGAAATTGGATCCAGAACATAAGAAATGTAATTAATTTTAAATTAGAATAAATAACTATTTTATCTAAGAAAGGGGGATATAAAGCATAAACATTTCATAGTTTTTTCTGCTGGGAAATTTTTCTTGAGAGATTCTCAGTACAAATTGTGTACAATCAAGAATGTTTTATGTACTGTAATGAGAGCTCAGAAGACAACTGATGAGATATGTTACAATATTTTTCAATATAAGTAAGTATGCAGGAAGTAATTAAACACACTTGTTTTGCTTATGCTTTCTGTAAAATCTTTTTAAACATTTTCCCTTAAGTCCCTTACATATGAACAAAAGGTTAAACACTATAACAGAAGCACATTCTTCCTTTTTTTTGTTTAAAATTCCCCATGAAGGATCTAATACAGAATTCTTACAAACAAATTGTCCTATTCCCTTAATTTCTTCATTTCCTATTCTTGCTATTGCAAAGGAAAAAAAGAAAAAAAAAAACCAGAAGCAGGTGAGAATAACAACAAAAATTATGGTGTCTTCAGTTAGCACATATCATTGTTTTTATTTATCATAATGTGAGGTCAGTAAAAGTGAAATACCCAGGCTACTGTAGTCATCTGCCTGCCCTCTTGCAATCAGTGTAGTATTACACAGGGGAAGGGAGGGAGGAAGGGGAAGAAGGAAGGGGAGAGAAAGGGGAGGTGGAGGGGTACAGAGATGGGGAAGGGGATTTCATTTGGAAGGGACTTATAACAATCATCTAGTCCAACTGCCTGACTATTTCAGGGTTGACCAGATTAACTCTGGAGTATTTGGTTTTTTTACCTTTGGGTATGGAGGAAAGCTAGATAGCAAGACAGATCAAACACCTACATAAAGTTTACCCTATCCTAATGGAGGAAATTCTAGTTGTTTCTACAGTCTTTCTAGGTGTAAGAATCACTAAAACATTTGCAACTACATTAATAAATCAAGTGAAGGTATTTTGCTGGGGTTTTTTGTTTGTTTGGGT
>VWPV01030251.1:0-20396 GCA_013389885.1 Geococcyx californianus | reverse complement strand
ACTGTGATACTGTGATACACTGTCGGTATCCAAATCTTCCCACTTAGGAACCACAGGAACTGCCTGATGTTACACCCGTGGTCCAAATTCATATTCAAACCAATGTTTTATCATACATACACCACGCTCCAAAGCTTTCTGCTTTATTCGTCTCCTCTCCCTTGCAGAAAGTGGAAGCTGGCATGGTGAATTAACTTCTTCTAAGGCAGGAAACATTTCCCCATTAGCACCTGGAAAAACAGAGGTGAAAACATTTGCAAAGAAATCAAACAGGTTCAAACCTGTTTATGTTTTGAAATGAGCCAATATGCTGCACTTGGTTTTAATCACAGGAATCAAGGGGATGAATTGAACAAGGACATCTTGCATGAAGCCAGTGACATCCAGATGCAGACAAAAGAAGGTATCACAAAAGCAGCAACAGTTAAACTGGAAGCAAAGGCAAGGAATATCTTGAGCTATATGTTGTAATATCTCTTATCCAGACCAGGCATCCCATACCCACAAAGCCACCACCTGACTTACTCATCATATCTTGTTTATACATAGACCTTTAAAGAAAACAATGAGTTCTCCAATGAGAACAGTGCTTCTGCTTGAAAGGCAGAACACTTGGCAAATCGGAGGCATAAAAAGATATAAGCATGTCATAAATTATGTATGTGAATATGTAAATGTAAATGGAAGATACGATCACATTACCAATGCCTTTATCGCCTCTTAGTCATATCTCAGCCTTTTCACAGGTTCAAGTCTATACATACAAAAATTAATAGATAAATTTTCCATCATACTTCTACCACATTAAAGTACATGGGGGGATAAACTACTTGTAAAACATAAATTAACTGTACAGTGATGTCACTGCTTCACACTTGTTTTCTCTATTTCCCCTTCCTACCCTGATTCTGGAATCTACTTAAAATACAAACTCTTTTAAACAGATATGTTTTTTTCTCTCCAGGACCAGTAGCCACTGCCTGAGGGCCAGTTTGTGCCTTTGCCACTGGCTTGGTGCAGACAGTGAGCTCAGTTCTCTACTTCAGTCTCACCACTACCTCCAAGGAGCATAGCCTCCCAGAAAAAGAAAGGACTCCGCTTAACAAAACCAACACAGAACCCAGTACCACCAATTACTCTTTATGACAACAAATTGTAGAATCATAGAATGATTGGGTTGGAAGGGACCTTAAAGATCATCCAGTTCCAGCCCCATGGCTTTTAGTCTACTATGACACAGTAAGTTAAAAGAAAAAATAAATGCATAAATACACACACACAAACACACAGAGAACTGAACAATTCTGCAGCATGAGTCTGAAATTATTCGGTTTGCTAAGGAACATACTGGGACATTATGCATAAACCACAATTGTGGAAGGAATGTTTTTTTTCATCACCTCACAATTTGAAAATGAAATTTAATTCAATGTTTTATATGATATTGACAAGTTTCAAAGATCTTCAAATGAAATTTTGAAAGTAACAATTATTTTGGTTGGAAATTGAAACATATGTTTGAAAAATGTGATTTCATACTGACATCAAGGAAGTTCAGAGAAACAAAGATTTTTTTTAAAAAAATTCCTATTACCCCTTGTTTTTTCCCTAGGAAAAAAATTGTTAGCTCCTTCTCCACTTTTCCCTCTTCTACTTTCATCAAAACTACTCATGTTTTCATCACAAATGTTTCAAGTAAAAAAATTAAAGCATCATTCTGAAAAGGTACACAGCTAACAATCTCCTTAGCGGAATTTTAGTTTCAAGACCAGCTGAACTTCATTATATTCAAAACAGTGCTATTACTCAGTATACAAAAACATGTTTATTGAGGTGAATTTGTCCCAACAGAAACAAAGTACAAGCTACGGAAGAATTTATGTACACCTTTAGCATTTCGTAAGTGCAAGATATTCCCTGTACCTTTAAGCATCTATCATTCGTATTCTATGTAGATTGCAGAATCATGGAATGGTCTGGATTGGAAAGGACCTTAAAGATCACCCAGTTCCAACCCCCTGCCATGGGCAGGGACACCTCCCACCAGACCAGGCTGCTCAAGCCCCCATCCGACCTGACCTTGAACACCTCCAGGGAGCTTCCCTGGGCAACCTGTGCCAGTGTCTCACCACCCTCAGCATGAAGAACTTCTTCCTAATGTCTAATCTAAATCTCCCCCATTCCAGTTTAAAGCCATTCTCCCTTGTCCAATCACTACGTGCCCTTGTAAAAAGTGCTTCCAAAACCACAGCATTAACACTAATAAATTCCAGGGTTTCAAGTGAGGCAAAACAAGGGGAAAAAGAAACTGATAAACCTCTTTATTCCTGACTGCCTCAAATTTCTGAGCCTTAGGAGATAAAGATAAATGCATTTGTAATGCTGATATCTATTACAAAATTGAGTTAGATTTTAAACCCGTGTCAAAAAAACCCCAGGTTGTAGTGTTATGCTCTTCTTAGGAAGTGAAAAACATTGCTTAAATGTATTTCACAAAAGACCCTCAGACAATATGAGCAGCACAATTCACAGAGAATGCAGCCCTCAGATAATGAGAGTTTTTATTTTGCATTCCAGGGATGGAAAACAACATTCATATTCAGAATTTCAACAGCTATTTATAAAGCCCAAATAATGCAAAGGCTAACCAAGTTTTAGCAAGTGCCTACAGCTCAGTATTTTCATCATTCATAAATGACCTGGGAAAAAAACCAAATCGTACCATAAGTTAACTCCAGCACCTCACTAAGTTGCAAGACTCAGCTGGCATGGGAGAAGAAGAAATAGGAGAAACGACTGTAAATATCACAAACCTTGTGAAAATAGTGAATAAAACCAAGGAGCACCCCATTCCACAGGTGGCAGATTCAGAGCAGATGAAAGGAGATAGTTCACAGAAGGCACCAAATCACAGAACCATGTGGTTGGAAAAGACCTTTTAGATCACTGAGTCCAACCGTACCTGTCCACTACTAAACCACATCCCTGAGCACCTCATCTACCAGTTTTTGAAATTGCTCCGGGGATGGGGACTCAGCCACCTCCCTGGGCAGCTGTTCCAGTGCCTGACAACTATTTTGGTGAAGAAATTTTTCATAATGCCCAGTCTAAACCTCCCCTAGCACAACCTGAGACTACTTTCTCTTGTCCTGTTGCTTGTTACTTGGGAGAAAAGATGACCAACACCCACCTTGCTACAACCTCCTTTCAGGCCGTTGTAGAGGGTGATAAGGACCCCCTTCAGCCTCCTTTTCTCCAGACTAAACAACCCCAGTTCCCTCAGCTGCTCCTCACAAGCCCCCTCACCAGCCTCGTTGCCTTTCTCTGCACACACTCCAGCACCTCAATGTCCTGATACTGAAGGGCCCAAAACTGGACACAATATTTCTGATACAAAGATGATTTCCCATAGATGACTGAAGAGAATTTTGAGGTACTGTAATGCCTACTAACGGAAAAATTAATTCTCAGAGGCTTGAGTGGTTGGGTTTTATGAAATACTATTATTTCTGGTGACTGGAAATAAAACACATCTGAAAGAGCACTTTTACATACACACATATAAAAGCTAAATGAGAAGACGCAAGACAATGAAAGACTGGCTGCCCAGTACCTTCACACGTCACTATGGACAGCTCCTAATTGTCAGCTGTGATTGCTAATAAATTATTTGATTTGCTGGAGAACAACAGAAAAGCAACTTTTCAAATGATAATAATAATTTTAGAGACACATCATTAAGATTAAATGCCATTTTGTATAATTATAAACATGGTTAAGGGCAGGTATAAACTCACCGATAAAAGCGCTATCTGACTCCAACAGTGAATTTTTCAAGAATTCATTAGATTCATTCCTAACCTACAAGAGTGAAACAGAAGACATGCAAATTCAGATGCCTCAATACCTTTCTGGGGCCAAACTATAATTACTGTAAATCAATTGTCAAATTTCAGCACAGCAAACAGCAGCTCTACAGTGATTCGTGCTATTCCTTACTTTATGGCTATTAAAAAACCAACTTAAATAATTCATGTTCTCTTTAAGCATTAGGGGGTTTTCACTTTTCTGTAGTATACCCATCTGCTGAAATTGCCTACACATGGTAAGTGTTGAGGTGATTTGTGTAACAAATACATTTCCTTTAAGAAATACATCCTCATCACTTTGCTTCAGTGGTGGGACAATTCCCACTGCAAATGTGCTTTGCATCCAAGGTTTGTATGAATTATTGATGAAATAAAGAATCATAGAATGGTTTGGACTGGAAGGGATGGTTTGGATCATCCAGTTCCAACCTCCTGACAGGGACACCCACTAGATCAGAAATTATTCCTTAGATTTCTCTTATCCCACCACATACAATCTTTGATATTAAAGGATTAAAATAACTAATTTCTTCATAGTAATAAAAAGCAGTAAGAGTAAGACTATAGTTCACTGCACGGTTGCAATCATTTGTTACAGAAATTCTACTATGGAATAATTTATATTGAAAACCACTCTGAAATCCAAGCATTAGAAACTATCAGGGGAAATAGAACAAGAGAAATATCTTTTACTGCAAAGCATTGCTCTGAAGAAGTTTCCAGGCAATAAATTACAACTATAAAATACATTAAGGTGATTTTTTTTTTTAAATAAAAAAATGTTTCACTTCTGTGTGTCGTTAAAATATTATTGTTGAGGGTAATGGCTTTGCTCTTGCATTGTCTTCCATTTTGTACGGTTTCACATTCCCATAAGACACAATTGAACTCTGTTATTCTGTATTTCAGGTTAGTGCAGAATTCCAATTCAAAAGCACTTTATTTTGCCTTTTAACCAAGTGAGAAAATAAATGTCCCACTTGAGACAATGGATCTAATTACTGACTGCCACTTAAGTCCCCTGAATTCAAAGCAACGGCTTCTAGCTTTGCTTTTTCTATTAACTCCCACCCTAGCAGCAATCTAACATCATACGAATATAAAATAAGTACCAATGAATATAAAAAAGGAGGAAGTCAAAGACTCAAACTATTTCTGTATACAAAAGATTAAACTTGACATACAAGTTGTTTAATAGGCTGTTACTCAATGTATTGACAAACAAGAGAAGTAAATAAGCTCGCTTTCTTGTTACTTAAGTGTAATTCCTTTCTCCAAAATTAGTGAAAGACAATATTTCTCACATCTGAAAAAGGCAAAATAATATAATACAAAAAATATTTTATTCTTACCAGTCTCATGGTTTGTGGGTTATTGCCAGAAGTAGAATCATCTTGATCAACAAAAGACACATAGAAAAGGAAAAAACAACAGTTAATACTAAAATATATTAATTTTTTTAATCAGCATATTATTATAAAAATATAATAGGCATGACGACTTTAAGTCACTAGACATGACTTCCTTAAAATTACAAACATTTCAATGAATTTTTTAAAATATTTGAATGCAATGTTTATTCCTGTTTCCTTAGGTCAATTCAAGCAGAATCAGAAAAATCAAAAAGAATGTGGCAGCCTATTATTTCTAGGAATGCTGAGTACGTGGCAAGTCCTTCTCAAGGCTGGATCATCAGTCTCTCCCAAAGACCAAACATACTTTACATATTAGAACTATATTGTTCATCACTAATAAAAATTTTGTTCAAATCCCAATTTGTCATTGAGCAAAAGGGAGCATGACTATTTTTGTGGCTATTGAAAAACATTTTTTTAAAAATAAGATATAATCACACTTCATTAAATGCTAAAATTGCACTGATCTGTGCTGAATTCTGAATAAGTTCTCTATACTGCAACAGTCAGAACTACTTTTGTGCTATTTTACAACAATACTGTAAAAATCCTTGTTATAGAAAGGTCATGTCCATGTGTTGATTGAATAACGTGAAAAACTAGTTTGTGGGAAGGCAGCATGGTTTAAACCATTTAGCAACACATTAGGTTGCTGCAAGAATCTCTCATTTACCCTCATGTTTTGTTTGTTGATACCCTAAGGTCTTTATTGTTTTAATTACTGGACCTTAAATAATACCAAGTCATAAAGCTAGCAAGAAATATATTTTTCATCACATGCTCTGTACACTGCTGAATACCAGTGCAACTGGAACGCGGTACTGAGAAAATACACCAGCGTAAGTAACTTTAGATGAAAAAGCATTTAAACAGAAACCTACTTTCCAAAGCGTACCCAAGGACTCAAAGTCAATGGCCTTCTTAGTATAATACAGATTATCCTCCCTTTCCCAGCATAAGTATTTTGGCTTTCTGGCCATCATCTTCACGTACTGAATTTTATATATGTCATGTATTTTTCTTATATTAAAAATATTTGTGAATTACCAAAAAAAAAAAAGGGTGCAGGAAAGAGATGGGTTTGATGTTTGTCTTTTTGTTTCCCACAACTCTGACTTAAACAGTAATAAAATATATATTTAAATTGATAATAAATCAGGTTCATTTTCCCCAGTTTGAGTCTGTTCTGTCTGCATGAGCAACCAGTAAGCCTTCTCCTTCCTGTTCCCCCATCTCACCAAGTGGCACAGGAGAGGGGACATGAGCAGCTGAGCAGCTGGGTAGGAGTCTGGCTGCTAGCCAAGGCTGAACAAGCACAGAAAGAAAGTTATTTTCTCTTCAAAAACGTAGAGGAGCCAGTCTGAATTACAGAATCCCACACTCTTCTGAGAAACTGGTATCTTGCAATCAAAACTGAGGTCATTTATATTGTTGCAACTGTAACTTTTGGAAAGCTTGAAGCCACTCTCCTGATACTTTTTAAATAACATCTAAAACAATTTGAGTTATGGCTCCTTCATGATTGTTCATAAAAGATATCTGAATGAACATTATATCTGGGGTTAAGTGCAGCATACAAAAAAGGGGTATGACATTTTGCTGCTGCAAGACGCGGCCAAAATATTTTACTGTTATATATTAGGATGATGTCTATCAAGCAGTAGAAGCAACGTTCCATTTTAGAACCTCAAACTAGTTACGATATCTTACATCTGGTTTCTAAAGCAAAGACTTTTTACAGCTACAGATTTCTGGGGTCAACCCAACACCATGGAAATAAAAGAAATTTAATTCATTACAAGGAGACCAAGGTGCAGACACACTGGCTGCATTTTAATCAGTTCCCAGTTTCACAGCTATCTATTTCCTCAGCAAGATCTGAAGAAATGGAATTTACCTGCTACCACTTCTACTGCAAATCAGTCGAAGAGTTCTACTGCTCTGTAGTTTTGTTTAAGAAACAGTAACCAAACCACTTTTCTCTTGTGTTTTTCTGATATATGAGGCACTTGAAGTTACTTCCATGGAACCAAAGAGAAAAATGCTTTACATTTTGACAGAATTTCAGTATTCTGGTGTTTTACTCTTTTGTACTGCAGTGCTGATACTGGACTTGAAAGGAGTAAAACTAGAGCTGGTGTTTTTGAATTCTTACAAAATACAAGAGAAATAAACAAGAACCACTGAAATTATCTCAGATCACTTGTTCCTTACCGTCTGTTCCTCTCCTTATTCTCATTCTGTCAAGTTTCTTTTGTTGCTCTCTCAACAGTGCCTGCTGTTGAATCTCTAGAGTCTGGTCATCTTTTGGAGGATCAGGATACATGTGCCTCAAGCCCATGCGTGTTTCTGAATCTAGAGCAAAGATAGGAAATATAAATTTTTCCTTAAACCAACATTTCTGAGAAACATTTTTAAGGAATTACCTACAGACACAAAGTCATAAAAAACCCATTAAAAATAAGGGTGACAATGAGTCACTCAGCAATCATTTTACAGTTTTACTATATTCAAAATATATTTTCTGGTAAAGAAGAAAGAAATTTACACAGAATCGTATTTTGCTGGTGGGTAAAAAAAAGAAAATCAAATTCAGTCTAATTTCAATGACATCAAAATATCAAATACATAAGAAATTTAAGCTGCAAGGACTGGAAGCTGGGTGAGTGCTCTGACTCAGCATTACAATGCCATGAATTGTGGCCACACAGAAAAATACACACATACAAATCACTGTCCACAGAGTCTGCTGTGTATGGGCAGTGGCTGTGAAGATGCTGAATTTTATTTTTGTATTTAAACCCTGGGCAGCGTGGAAGATGGAAGAAAAGACCAGATGTTTCACTACCTTTTTTCATCAACAACAACAAGATCTACCTGCCTTTATATTTAAGTTCATTAAATTCCCAGATATTCTGTATATTGACAGGATCTTGTGCTTCCTTTGATGAAAGCCGCCTTACTGGAGCCTGCAGACGAAGCATGGCCATCTCAAATATGTCCTTTGGATTCTTCTCTCTCCTCCTGCTTGCAAAGTTTGTAAAATAAGCAGAATGTACTTCAACACTGTAATATGAATGGGTCCCATGGAAACACAATATTGATAAAACTCAAACCTTTTATCCTTAGAGCTATCAAAAACAGTAAAATACATTCGAAAGTAATAACACTGCATGTTGTGTTATTAAAAAGGATAATCTACTTAAAAGCAAAAAACCCTTCATTTTATGGGGTGGAGCTAAGACTGATAATCTAATGAGTCATTTACAACTTGTTGGTATATTAAGTAGTACATTTTGGAAGTAAACCTAATTTTTTTTTAATAAAAAAAGGTATGATTTTCAATAAAAAAGGAAGCGTTTCCACAGCAGTGTGCTATTCCTAAGTATAGGCAGCAGCAGTAGTACAAATTACACCCTAGGAAAAAAGGTAATGAGATAAAATGGTGCCTCAGACATCTGTTTTGGACCACTCTCCAGGACAGAGTATTGCAACTCCCAATCTTACCAGTTGCCACTCTTGCACTACACTTTAGCACGATACTTGGAAAAAAACCATGCTCATTAGAAAAAAAATTGTCTTTTTTAATACGAATTCTATCATTATATTTTCGTTTCACTCATCTATTAGCCAGCTAATGCTAGCTACTAGCACACAGTAGCTCTAAGCTCCTGTGTAAATCTGATTTTTCAAAACTGAAGATGAAATTCTTACCGTGTAATTGGTACATCATCATCACTGGCCATATTTAGCAACCGTTCCTGCAGTCGCCTCTCTTCACTACGAAGCTGCTTCCTCATCTCTGATAATTCATTAATCACATTCTTTCTTTCCTCTGAAGTTCAACACAAATAATTTAAAAACAAAGAATGTCAAGAGACACTTTTCTGCCTCCTTCATAAGTATAAGGTTAGAAAAAAGATACAATGAACTGTTAATTAAAACAAGGATTATACAAACAAGAACCACAGCATTTCAGACACCAGAAATTAGGTTAGAGCTTGCATTTTGAAACAGCGCAAAGCATCCAAACTCCAATGGAAATATTTTCTTGTATTAAAAAAAAAAAGGAAAAGCTATGAAATATCAGCACTGGATACTACCAGAAAATAGTCTTATTTTGAAATTAGCAAATCCACACAATTCAGAGTCAGAGGCTGGTAACAGACACTGAGGTGGTACCAGCAACCACACAATCTTTTTTCTGTTTCCTGACTCAGAAGTGGGATATGTGACTACTCAGTACAGAGTCTCTTAGGTCTTCAAGAGTTCTAACTTCAACAGTTATTTTTAGTATGTGCTTATGTTGATATTTTAGGCCTACTTTGAGTCTGAGCTATTTTTTTGTGGTCAGGACAGCATGCCTCCACAAGTTAAAACACTTCCATAAATTCCTAATCTTCCAAATAACACGCTTAACAATTTGATAGTTTATTGCTTTTTAGTTTGAGTCCAGAACCCAGCAGGCAAGGAAGTTTTACAAGCTTAAATCTTCAAAAATAAGATCTAATCCCTATATCTTGATTTCTTTCATGACAGATGGTCAGAGCCAATCGATTTCCAAAGGCTGCATTAAGAACCACTCTGCCTTCCATTTAGCAGAAGAGCTGTAACTCCCCAGAATGGACCCAGGTACCAACTGCTGGAGGTCAGCATTTGTAGGACATCACTAACTGTTACATTCCAGGTGCTGTTTCTTTTACACGTGTAAAAAAAAGAATCACAATAAAAATTACTGCTTTCCACATATATAATGCCAAGACACATTACATCTGAAGAGCAAAGGAGATCCTCCCAACACTTCCAATTTTAATACCACCAGTGAAATCCAAGAGGAACAAACAGAGCATTAGGAAGATCAACAAAGGAAACTAAAATTTAAGAGCTAGAACTGCAGGTGCTCTACACATTGTTAGTCTAATTCATTACTCAAGGAAATCCCAAACTCTCCCATTTTGCAATGCTCTGGTCACAATGGTCACAACTGCCCTGACTGAAAGGTCTGTCTCTTCCCATGCAGACTATTCCATTATCAGAGTTCTTACAAAAAAAATATTTCCTGATGAAGACACATAATAAATTCATCTATATTTTTTATTAACACTTCAGACATAGTATTATCAGTATATTAGTACAGTAAGGCAGACAGAACACCAACACAGAAATGCAGACTTGACAAGACAACTCCTTTGCAGGCAAGAAAGAGAACTGTAACTGAGAACAATTTCATTGTTATACAAAGTGAGCTTGCCATAAAGGCAATACCTACCAAATGCACGCAATTGATTTCTTCTAGCAGGGACAGGTGGAGAAGGAACCCTTGGTTGTGGAGGATCCTAGTGATCATAGTGAATATGAAATGTTAATATGCCAAAGGAAGAAATTATAGCAGACCTAAGTACTTTTTATTTCCTTGTTTTATGTCCAATTTACATTAACTACCACTACTACCAGAAGACAGAAAAACAACCTTACAGGTTGTTAAAGCCCAAGGTGTTTTTAAAATCGGATCTTTAAATGCTTCATGCAAATTACCACGATAATACCTATAACTACTCAGAGATCTAGCAAAGTTATACCAAGTACTGCAAAGACAAAGAAATAAACTGACCTTCCCTCCACAGAATTTTTATAATTTAGAAAAAGCAAAAGTTTTAAGTAAGTTTTAAAGTCTTACTTAAAACATTTTCTCAAACTTCACCATGAAATATTTTGCCAAATTATTTTCACGGCAAATTAATTTTTTACATTTTTAGCTCAGTTCATACATACAGTTGGCCAAAACCACATTTCCAATAAAAAGTAGGAAGTGTAGCCTGAGATTCAACTACCATAGACAATTATTTAATCTGCTTTTCATAGGAAAACTTCATTAAAAAAAAAAAATTGTCCTAGGACAGATAAACTCAAGTGGAAGAAATGAGTGATTCTCAGCACCCCTACTGTATCTCATTTGTGATGCAAAGAGGAAAGTGAAGTGCATTAGGAATTACAACCTTTTTCTACCTTCAGAAACAAAGATAAAACAACTATGTCTGTAGCTAGGAATCAACATTAAACTTCATGCCTGAGCTAAGTCCTCCTCTGAGTGAACACACTTAACAGATTAGAGGTAAACTTTCTTATCCTAAACCTCAGGGTCATTAGACCCTTGATAAAGGGTGACAAGAGTGTGTATGCTCAAAAATGAGGTGCTCAGCTCTAGAGAAAATGCACACGCAGAAAAAAAATTTGAATAACACACCCCAGAGAAATTTATTCACTACTTTGAATAAAATTCCACATTAATTTTCAGAACTACAGGACTGGCTAATATAAAGACTTTCTCCAGTTATATGCAGTATTCCAGTAATAACTGGCAAACATTAAAAATCCGGTAGGTTTTCATACACTATACTGTCTTAAATAAATCAGTAAAAGTTAACCATAAAAATCATACCTGCGTGCAGTAAGATAGATGGCTCTCAGCAGAGGGAATCCTTTCTTCTTTTCTTATTAATTTGTTCTGAAGAGCAGGGATGATGGGAGAAGGCTGCCTGGAAAACTGCAAGCAGGAAAGCAAGACTGGAACTATCATACATTCCTACAGATTCTGACTAACGTATTTTGGACAGGAAGAGTTTTGTGCATATTTTTTATTTAATCAAAAAATGCTTTTGCTTATCTTACAAAATTATTTTTTGACTTATTTTGCTTTCAACTCTTAACCGCATAAAATAATTTAATTATTTAATAATATTTCATATTTCTCTATGATATACTTTTTTAAATTTCTGGTTAAGTTACGTATCTTTTTTTCCTCTAGACACATCCATCTTATCTGTGCATTTTAGAGAAATCATGTAGAAATTTTTAGAAGAGGAACAGTTCTAGAATTTACTGGATTTTGTCCATCCAAATTCTATGTGATGGACTTCTTACATCATCCAGGCTAAAGGAAAATAAAGCAATTACAGAGAACATAATTGTTAAATATGAACAGTCCTCTGAATTATGTAATTTTATTTGTATTTGGACCTCAGCAAAAGCAAGCCACATTACTTCACAGCAGATATAAAAATCAACTACGGAGTGCAGCTTGCTCTTATTTATCTAGTTTTTACAATTTCTTTAATGCAAATTTGATCAGCAAAAGTTTCCATTGCAATATGTCTGATTTTTCAATCACCCTTTCTTTGTGTAAGCTAAACATACCACAGATTGATTACCTAACAGGGGAATTACACTGAAAGCAGAAGTGTAAGAAATCATGCAATTTCCTTAAAATTCGGTTATTTTTACAAGTTAGGAAGAAATATTTGTATCTTAGAAAGTCACTGGAGCATACCATCTTCTTTTCCTCTTCTGTCTTTTCTTTCTCAAAATATTGTCTAAGTTGTTCATCTTGCCTTTCTTCTTTTTCTTTTCTTCTTTTTTCTGCCTCTTTTTTCTTCTCTTCAACTAATGGTATTATTTCTTTATTTTTTAATCTTCGCTGTTACATCATAAACATTATTAGTATAAAAAAAAAAGACTCAACATTGTTAAAGTTTTGCTTTGGTTTTCTTTGAGAAGTTAAAACTACACATGAAAGTGATTAGTATGGGAAGAAAAGCTATTTCAATAGGCTGACTTCAAGTATTCATGGCAAAAACTATGTCATGCAAATACTAAACATCTGCAGCCCTGGCTCTGCTAACATCATTTAACAATTCCTAATAACTTCAATAAACACTAGTTTGTGTCCACAGATCTGCTGCCAGTTAAGGCACAATTCTAGGAGTCACCTCCAAAAAACTCAGAGTAAAGAAAGCATACTGCAAACATGCACTACCCTTTCACAAGCCCACAGAGAAAGTTTTTATCCCGTCTCAATTTTAGTCTCATGTCTGTGAAAAGCAATTATACGAGTTGGCTTCCCATCTACACTAGACCAGCTCTATTATCCAAAAGGCAAGACTCATCCAACTGACTTGCTCATACTAGGAAAGAAAATCTAGAATATAGTCCAAGTGTTCTGTCTTAGAAATCTTGAAGTCCTACATCCCAAAATTTCATAATCCTGCAGGGTACTGATTCTTCTATCTGTGATGGCCTTTTCCTATAATTATTTATGAGATTCTGAATTATGCAAATTCAGTCAATTTTACAAATATTATAAATAAAGCTTTTGGGGTTTTGAATTAAATCACAAGTTTACTGCCACGAAAATTATTCATTAGATTTGCTTGGCATTCTTCCAAAACAAGCAGTATTCTTATCTCAAAGACTGGAATTCAAAAATATGAATTCTTCCTGTATAGCTACATTCGGAATACAAATAATTCCCTAAGAGACAGATTTAAGAGGTTAACAAGAGAAAAAAAAAAGGATGTTATGGGTTTTTGTTAATTTACCAATTTGACAAAGTTTTTTCATTTGCCTCACAAACATTTTCCTTTAGAAAGGAGAGCACTGTCGATAAAGAAACCACACAAAGAATTAACAGTACTTCAATTTGGCAGCATACCGTAAAAAGAGAGAAGAATGGGCTAGCTGATACTGACAATTTCTACCTCTCCTCTAGCTAATATAGGCTCATCTAAAATCAAAGACCAATTCAAGAGACACCTCTCAGTTTCTCTTCTTAATCTAGAGGATAAATATTACAAAGAGTTAGCTTAGGATGTAAAAAAACAAGTCAAGGTATCAAAATACTACACCTTCTCATCTTTCTTTCTTTCCGCTTCTTGTTCATCTTCATATGCTTTCTGAATTCTCATCCTCTGTTCAGCTATTCGTTTTTCTTCTTTTTCTTCTTCTATTCTAAGTTTTTCTTGCTCTGCTTCTTCCCTACGTCTCTTTTCTTCAATCTAGAAAATAAAGCAAAGAAGTATTCAACTGTCAATAGCCAGCAATAATCTGAACAATATTTACCATCACAATATTCTAGGGACTTCTACAGTACTTACTTCTGAAATCAAAGATTGTACAGAGCAACTGAAAAAAATCCAGGGCCAGTCTTACATTTCAGCCTCAGAGTTCTTTTAAAATGACTCAATATTTTACTATTTCTTTTTGGCCGCTCTTTACTGAACCACTCTTCAGTAAGAGCACTAATTATAAATGCTACCAATAAAATCTGAAAACTTCCTAAAGCTTGCTCTACTCCAAGTTTGCTGAAACAAGTCTTTTCTTCATTAATTAAACAATGGAAGATGTAAAACCAAAACAAAAAAGACATAGCAATTATATTTATCCTTTCCATAATTATAATATTTTTAGATACAGCACTCATTTACTGAACCCAAAGATTTGTCCATTCTTTATTCCTTTCGACAGAAAAAAAAAAGAATATACATATATTCTTTCCAATATACATGGGAAAAGCCTTGATCTTTTCTTTTTGAGATCTACAAACTATTGTATGGTATTCACCCCCTTTGAAATTACCGAGGATTTCCTTGGTATTGTATTTAAAGAAACTGATAATTAATTCTTGTGACATAAGATCATAAGCAAAGAAACATATATAGAAATTTGTAGAAGAACAATCGCGTTTTATATACCCATCAATAAGTAACTACGTTATTATTGTCTCACTGATCACCATTTCATTCTGATGAATATGCATTTGTATCACATAGCCTTCCGATGGCAAATGTCCGTCTTTCTTTACCTATTTATGCAAACTTGTACTGTATGCACCATTTAAGAGCTCAGTGTTGTATTTAGGGAGCTGCACTTGGGGGGAAGAAAAAAAAAAAGACAGACTCTAGATTAATGAAGCCAACTTTTAATAGCCTCATTTTTATAGGCAATGCTTTTGTAAGGCAAAAATCTGAGATGCAATAGCATATAGCTCTTAGTACAGCTCTTGGGTACAGAATTTGGCTATGACTGGATAAGGTCTTTGGTCAGAAGTATCTGATTATTTACTTTGACTGTAATCAGTCTTCTTTTTAAAGTTTATTTAACAAGATGCTAACTGTTGTATGCATTCACCTGTAGACGAAGAAAGTTCTTGTAGGACTCCTGTCGCTTAAGATGCTGTGGAGATGGTGGCTCACCGAACACATTCCCTCGAGCAAAAGGAGAGGTCTGTGCAAACGGAAAACCTAGGAGGTGAGAAGCAAAAAAAGTTAGTTGAAAATTAAAGCAAATTTAAGAGACCAAGCCAAAGTGAAGAACTGGGAATTGGAGACACTTGCTTCAAAAAGTAGTTTATGACAGCCATAATTCAAAGCTATAGCTGACAATAGTTGTGATTAAAAGTTCTTGTATTGTCTCTAGAACGCTTTTTTTGAGTTGAGCTCAACTGTTGGTTGAGCAGGTTTTAACTTCTCCACTAACAATGTCCAAGCCAGCTGACTTTTTACAAAATAATACCCATAAAAGTAATCTACATATAAATATCTCAAAATGCTACCTGTAAGTTAATCAGAATGACAGAGATTTTTACATCTCTTAACTTTACTCCTTGCAAATACTCTGATTTAGCAGGGTAGTTCTGTTCCTTAGGTTTATTCACTCTTTAAAAACAAAATGTCTTAACAGAACAAATGTTTAGATAAATTAGCAATGAATGGATGCTACAAAAACACAAAGCCAAAAACTGGCAAATAAAATTCCAAGCCAGTCTAAGGTGCCTTTCACACTACAAAGTGTCAGGTCTCTTTCAGCTCAACAGCTTCCTCCCCTGTACTGGGAGCAACACCCCTGGGGAAAAGTTATTGAGTTATTCTCAACCTTGAATTAACGAAAGCATCATAATGTACAGTCCCAAAAGCTCTAAAAAGGAGGATTAACTGATATACCACACATAACAGGTTTTGCAGAATAAGACCCCTACAGGAAGCAGAGGAGAAGGAAGTAAGTAAAGGAGAAGCAGAGTAAGTTGTGTTAACTTGTCAGCTGACACAGCATGTTTTTCACTCATATCATGTCTGCTCCAAACGACTGTGCCTCAAGAATGTGCACGAGCCACAGCTCCACTGAGCTTGGCAGACAGAAAGCACTAAGACCACCATAAGACTATGAGAAAGAGGTAAAGAAACTAGAGAATTCTGATCACTACAAACTATAAATAATTAGAGGTGTAACACAGTATTCTTAAAAACCTGCTATTTTTTTTGTAGATGCTTCTGTGTTCTCAGGTCTCGGGGAAGCCAAACTTAGGTTAACAGATACAATAGCCTTTCTATCTTCACATAGTCTTGACTCTGGATTATGAAATGCTTCTTCGTTTTGCTTGTGCATCATATTTAAGTCCGCTAAAGGAAAGGGGAAATAACCATTTATGATATTTTAGTCTCACAAAAGGCATGTTGACTCTAGATTCTCAAAAACACATGTATTTTTGAACAGACTCCACTTTTTCTGGGCATACTAACTAGAGGAACAAAATATTTAAGCAAATACAAGCCATAGGTAAAATACCTGTCATCGCAAATTCATTGATCAAAATATTTATTTTGTTGGTTTTCTTTTGCCAGGAATGATTCTTCACAACAATAATTCTCTGCTCTCTCCCATCCAAAAATGTTATCAAGTGGAAAGACAAAGAGGTCAAAGACCAAAAGAGACTGAAAAATCTGCATTGACAAGTATGTATTTAGAAACCACACCACCTTCTATTGCCTTAAATCTCCAAAATACGTTTTCTGTTTTGTATTGGTATTAAGTACTGAATCTCTATTTGATTACTATTAATTGGACAATGAATCATTGAAGTGTATTTCAGTCCTCATGCCTTCAGGCCAAACTGGAGAGACACAGATTAGACAGATGGACCACTTGGTGGATAAGGAACTGGTTGGTTAGTTGCACTCAAAAGACTTGCAGTTAACTTTTTGACATCCAAGTGGAGACTGGTGAGGAGTGGTGTTCCTCAGCAGTCCATGTGGGGTCTGGCAATGTTCAAGATTTTTGTCAGCAACACGGACAGCGAGATTGAGTGCACCCTCAGCAAGTTTTCTAACAACACCAACCTATGTGGTGCCATCGACACACTGGAGGGAAGGGATGCCATCCAGAGGAACCCTGAAAAGCTTGAGAGGTGGGCCCACGCAAACCTCATGAAGTTTAACTAGGCCAAGTACAAGGTCCTGCACATGGGCGGGGCAATCCCAAGCACAAATACAGACTGGATGGGGAACAGATTGAGAGCAACCCTGAGAAGGAATTGGGGTTCTGGTTGATGAGAAGCTCAACATGACCTGGCATTGTGCACCAACCATATCCTGGGTTGCATCCAAAGAAGTGTGGGCAGTAGGTCGAGGGAGGTGATTCTGTCCTTGTCTCATGAGACCTCATCTGGAATACAGATTCAGCTCTGGGACCCTCAGCATAGGAAGGACATGGACCTGTTAAAGCGGGTCCAGAGGAGGGCTACTAAGATGATCAGAAGGCTGGAGCACCTCTCCTGTGAAGACAGGCTGAGAGAGTTGCAGCTGTTTAGCCCAGAGAAGAGAAAGCTCTGGGGAGATATTACAGCAACATTCTAGTACCTAAAGGGAACCTACAAGAAAGCTGGAGAGGGACTTTTTACAAGGGCATGTAGTGACACAGCAATGGGTAATGCCTTTAAACTGAAAAGGGGTAGACTAAAATTAGATACAAGAAAGAAGTTTTATATCATGAGGCTGGTGAGGCATTGGACCAGGTACATTGCCCAGAGAAGCTGTAGATGTCCCATCTTTGGAAGTGTTTAAGGCCAGGTTCTATGAAGCTTTGAGCAACATGGTCTGGTGGGAGGTGTTCCTGCCCGTGGCAGGGAGGCTGGAACTACATGATCTTCAAGGTCCCTTCCAACCCAAACCATTCTATGATTCCATGTATCTCCTGTTTGTCAATAAAAGACTACCAGTGTAAGTACAATAACAAGGAATAACTTATCTCACTAGAGCTTTTACAAGAGCAAGAAAACATCAATCTCAAAAAGACAACCCATAATTTTAGCAAACATACTTATCAGATTCCCTTTTGCATCTCTGAGAGGAGCACCACCGCCACCTCTTCCCCATGGATTGTAATTCCTCATTTCTGCTTCTAACTTGGCTTCGTAACGTTCCCTCTTCTCTCTCTCTTGTCTGCGTCGCTCCTCTCTCTCTTTTATCTAAAACCAAAAAAAGCAAAGTCAGATGCATGAAAACATTGTATTAAGTGTAATTTTAATAAAAAGTCAATGGAGCAAGCTGAATGCTAGCACTACCCATTCCCCCCATCAATATCAAGCAAACTGCAAACATTCCACTGCCTATACTGCAGACAGTGCATAGGATCTTGATGTCAAAATGTGCACGTGCAGTTGTGCATAACGACAGAGACAGATACACACTATAAGACTTCCAAGTTCCAGAAACTTTCTGACACGTGCAGAAGATCAAGAGTCCCATATCCTTTGATCTTCCGACACAAAAACTTATACTGCCTGAAAACTGAACAGGCAAAATTCTACAATATTATAGCACTTGCTTCTCTCAAGCCTGTATGTTTTGTTTAACCAAAAATTAGACTAGAGATGATATGAGATAAAGAAAGACTCCTACCAGTAAATGCCTTAGTAGAAAGCTACATGATTCTACAACCACTGATGAAATTTTTTTTGCAGTAATATGTGATAGTGTATGCAAATAACACAGAAGTGCTCACAAGGTTTGCCCTGCCTTTTCTTCAAAATCAGATTAAATTTATATAATCAAGTCTCTTAATAATTTAAAGCAGCATTTATAAAGAGAATAGCTGTTAAAAAGTCCTCTTCTTTCCAAAGCTTTTAAAAGATTTGCTGCTATTTATGTGGCTGAAATACACAAATGTAAATTTTTAAGTTTATTTCTTCTGTGCCTTAGATAAACGTTGCCCTTTATCAAGCAGTCAGACAGTTCTGTGAGAAAGATAATGAGTTAACACAAAGACCCATCTTGCCCCTTCAATTGTTTAGAAAAATGGTCAGTCAGGTTTTTCTATAGGAAAAAAAAAGCAGGATAAATTCTGTTTGCTTTCAACCATAAGCAGCATAAGAACTATGAAAGACTGTATCATTCCATGTTTATTAGACCTTTGTGTCAACTAATGCAGTCTCTCATAGGGCAAGATAAAATTTACTTCTTAAGACTATAGTGCAAAAATGTCTTCAGAGAAGCAAGTGCAATACCAGACAGTTTTTCAAAATGTTTATTTTCTTCTTAATTTGACCTTGACTGGCAGCCTCTCCTTTATCCCTACGCACAATCATAATTAGAACTGCAAACCTGAAGAAACTGAAGAAATACGTAAAGAACAAGACAAGAAAACATGCCACTGAACTGGGTTAAGTCTCATCTGAAATAACATGTCTTATCATGGTCAAATACATTTTATAAATATAAACTCCCACAGGGTGCAGCAGCAAAAGGCCACTAAAATGAGTAGTACAACCTCTACTGAAAGAAAGGGGACTCCCAAAATTTGTCTAGACTATCAAAAAGGAAGCTGAAGAGATAAGACACCACCTACAAACACGCTGGAAGTAAACATTAGCGAAGCTTTTGAATTAGTACCCAAATGATCACAATGAACTTACTGAAATTAGTGTTCCCAATAACTATAGTAATAATGCTCAAAAGCAATCTTTCAATAGTAACATCAGAGCAATTAAGCTCATTGCTTCTAAGATGTAGGTTCTGATGTTTATGAAAATAAATATGTAGAACTCCATGCCTGGAACTAAACTGTTTGCTGTCAGTTTTCACATCCTCTCTGCCTCAGACAAAAAATATGGAAGAGTTTACTGCCTATCTGAAGAGCTAAAATGAGCTGAAGCAGGGTCAGAGGAATAATGGGAGGAAAGACGTAATGAAAGGAAGAAGAGTTAAGAAAGCTTTTTCCTTGTAAAATAAATAAATATATTTGAAAGAGTACAAAAAAAAAAAAAGAAGACAGCATCAGAAGCTTTACCACTCAGTACCTGCTGTTGCAATTCTTGCTGGTAAGACAATGTTGCCTCTTTGGAAGGCTTTGGTTTTTCTTCAGAAAACACTCCTATGCTTCTTTGTCTGCCTCCTGTATTCCTCTGTCCAATGTTAATTCTGAACAGAAAATCACACATATAAAAGGAAAACATCACATGGTCCAAAAGGAGGAAAATGATGAAAAAAATTTTTTTTTAAAAAAA
>VWPV01030250.1:0-18858 GCA_013389885.1 Geococcyx californianus | reverse complement strand
GCCTTGTTGGACTCCATGAGGTTTGTGCAGCCCCACCTCTCCAACTTCTCTTCTGCAGGTCCCTCAGGATTGCATCTGTTCCCTCCAGCGTGTCAACCATGTCATGTCATGTCCAGGACTCAGCAGCCTTTACCCAGGTAGGCCATTCCCCTAACACAAAATGGAATTTCAAGTGTCAGGACTGCAGGTGAGTGTTTTATTGGCAGAGGGATTCCAGCTCTCCCTTGGTGAGAACACCTCCAGCTGACCCCAGGCCCCTCCAGCAGTGATGGGAGACCTTTCCTGCAAGGATCATCCAGATCTTTGATGCCATTTGTGGTTAATGCAGTTGTACAGAAAATGTTGTGGTTGCTGCTGGTTGTTCCCTGCTGTTGAGAAGAATTAGTTACTGCAAAGAAAGCTTCCTAATGGTTTTGAAGTGGAGGTGGAGCAGCCGGGGGTGGCACAGGCTGCCTGGGGGGGTGGAGAGGTTTGGTTCCTGTTGGGTGGTGGTGTCCATTATGGGAAGGGTTTGTAAGCTGGGGAGAAGCCTGGGAGGGAGCAGGTGAGTGCCTACCTTACCACGCTCTGCTCCGAGGAGCACGGCTTCAGCAGCAGCAGCACAACTTAGAGCTCTCAGATAAGGGATGTAAACCAGATGTGAGTCCCTTCAACATCTGTATTTACCAGTGGTTGCAGTATAGAAGCCTTTCCCTGGGAACTAAGGAATGGGGCTCATCCTAGAGATGACTGAGGTCCTCTGGTTGCTCTGACTGAGCCCAGCCCAGCCTTCAGCCATTGAAGGGTCCATTTAAAGATGAGAGTGCCTTCAGCAGAGGTTGGACTGAACCTCCTGGTGCTGGACGGGTGGCCGCTTGTCAGACCCATGTTGAGCCTCTCAGAGCAGCGACCAGTTCTGCTTGTTCCCTCTGGGTAGGATGGGCACCATGGGTTGTTTTCCAGGAGATCTCTCAGCCCAAACCCAGCATTTCCACCCTGCTCAGTGGCCTGGGCTGAGCCCTTCCGAGCAGCCAGCGTGGAGAAGCAGGGTGAGAAATGCCCACGGGCTCTGCCAGTGGCCACAGGCGCTGCACCAAGGGAACAGATGTGCCCGTGTCAGTGATCTGGAAACCAGGCACCTGCTGAAGAGGGGAAGCCACAGAGGAGGGAGGGTGTTCTGGGGAATTGTGGTTGAAGGACTCCAACTCCAGCCACAGTCCCGGCAGAGAAGGGCCAGCAGTGCAGCCACCATCCTCACGTGGCAAGGGACCCGTGGCTGGGCTCTCCTGACCTCCTGTGCTGGGCGTGGTGGCTTTGCTGTCCCCACGGGCAGCATCTTGACCCACTGCAAGTGGCTCCATGCAAGTAATGACTCAGTTGCTTCGTTAACGCGGCTTCATGAACTCTTGGAGAGAGCTGCAGTGGGACTTGAGTAGAATGAGCCACGGTTGCCCATGTGGCAGCTGGAAGCTCCTGTCCAAGATCTTGGGGAAGTGTTGCCAGGGCAGGGGGAGAAATTTGATCTCTGGCTCCTGCCAGGCTCTTGGTGATGGCTCCTGCTGCAGCTCTTTGGGTTTCTTGCCCTCTGTGGAACCAGTTGGGTTTGTGCAGCTCCTCCGGGCCTTGCTCTGTGGACAGGAATGGCCAGGGCTGTGGTGGGACCCTGTGATGCTCGTTCCCCAGCAGACATCTTTCTCACTGTGTGTTGTTCCAAAATTAATCTCATCTTATTTACTCGTGCTCCCCTGACCTCCTCCAGTGTGTGATTTTCCTTGCATGCCGCCTGAGGACTGTGTTTAAGCTGTCAAGATGCGGGGGCTTTACTGTGCCTCTGGGTTTAATTTACTGTTGCTGTGAGTAAGAGCCAGTAATAAAATCAGCAAATGAGAAATACAGCAAATATTTTCCTCTCCTGCAGGCTTTCTGCGAGGCCAGACCAGCGCCTGCTGCTGACAGCCCTGCCCCGACGTGGCCATGGGATGCCACAGGATTTCCCTGGGTCGGGGCAACCCCTGGTATCAGTGCAGGATGGGGGAGTGAGAGCAGCCCTGCTGAGGAGGACTTGGGGTGCTGATTGATGGGAAGCTCAACATGAGCCAGCAACGTGCGCTCACAGCCCAGAAGGCAAACGGTGTCCTGGGCTGCATCAAAAGGAGAGTGGCCAGCTTGGCTTGTTTTGTCTCACTGCTTGTGAGCCTCCTCCCTGGGCTGTCCATTGGCAAATATCAGCCTGATTGGGATGCTGCGGGTGTTGAAGATTGTTCTGCAGACCTGGGGAAAAGCTGGAATTGGCTCTCTTGAGTCTCAGGTTTGTTGGGCATAGAACAAGCACAGCAGCAGGGTGAGGGAGGTGATTCTTCCCCTCTGTTCTGCTCTGGGGAGACCTCACCTGGAGCCCTGTGTTCAGTTCTGATGCCCTCAGCACAGGAAGGACAGGGAGCTGTTGGAACAAGTCCAGAGGGGGCCACGGAGATGATCCAAGGGCTGGAACACCTCTGCTCTGAGGACAGGCTGAGAGAGTTGGGGTTGTTCAGCCTGGAAAAGAGAAGGCTCCAGAGGGACCTCATAGTGGCCTTCCGATACCTGAAGAGATCCAGGAAAGCTGGAGAGGGACTTTTTCCAAGGGCCTGGAGTGATGGGACAAGGAGGAACGGCTTTAAACTGGAAGGGGGAAGATTTAGATTAGACATTGAGAAGGTTGAGGAGGCCCTGGCCCAGGTTGCCCAGAGCAGTGGTGGCTGCCCCATCCCTGGAGGTGTTCCAGGCCAGGTTGGATGAGGCTTGGAACCCCCTGATCCAGTGGGAGGTGTCCCTGCCCATGGCAGGGGGTTGAACTGAATGGGCTTTGAGGTCCCTTCCAACGCAACTCATTCTATGATTCCCAAAGGAGCAGGGACAGGAGGCATTGGGATTATTAAGACATTGATTTATGGACATGATGTTGTGATGTGGCTTTTGATGGCCCCAGGGCACAAATTGTCACTAGTGGCGCCTTCTCAGCCAATGGCTGATCCAGTGCCCATTGAGTCTGCTGGGGTTTGTGTCCATGTTCCCATTCCCTCCTCACATCATGGTGGATCTGACCCTATTTTTCCCCCATAGCCTTAATTTGGGTTTTGGTATAAATAGTGCTGTGAAAGATGCTGGGAGCTGGCAGAGCATCCACTTCGGCATCACGTGCCTGGGAGCTGCCTCGGGAAATGGGGTGGGGTGCAGCTGCCTGGGGCACCAGGTGTGAAAGCTGGGAAACGCAGCCTGGGGACATCCATGCCAGGCAGGTCAGCACTGCCCAATCCCTTCCCTTAGTGAAATCCTGGCTTTTAGGGGACACCACGGCACCAGGCAAAGCAATCAAAACATTTCCCTGATATTTAAAACAATAACAACAATAATGAAAAGCCAAACCAAAGTGGTATTAGTGTTCGTCCTGGTTTTAGAAGAGAATGTACCATCAAAGTGTGTGATTGTGTGTCAGGTTGGCTCCTGGAGACGCTCTGCACGCGGCAGGAGCAGCCCCGAGCAGCGTTCCGAGTGCTGGGAATGCAGCCGGGGCCTGAGCGTCACCGAGCGCACACGTGGCATTTCACAGATAATTGGCACTGTCACCGCGCTCCACCACGACACCAGCAGGGACAGCTCTTAATTAAATCTCCTGCTCTCAAGGGGTTATGGACAAAAATACACTTTCCAACACAAAGCCACCAGGTCTCCAGCTCTGGGAGTGCAGGGGTTTATTGGTGAGCGGTGACATTTCAGTCCAATGTGGCTTCGATTTGAACTGGGCTATGCTGAGCCCACGCTCCCCCAGATGGAATGGGACGCCACTGGCACCAGGCAGGGGTTGGTCCCGAGGGGGTACAAATGCTAACAATGATGTTGGAAACACTCATTTTTTGAAATCTTAGTGGTACCTGTTAGGAGGGCAGGTTTGGCAGCACCAGCGAGCGATGCTGTCCTCGCAGGGATGAGCTCAGCTCTGCGCCAGAGCACTCATGTGGTGTGTAATGTGGGATCAGAAAGAACACCAAATGGGCATTAATTTTAAATGTAACATGAATGACACATCTTTTCCTCGAAGAAGGCACATCAGATGTGATGCACAGCCCCAGAGGAAGATGTCAAATAAGGCTGGTGCTGTGCTCGAGCAGCCCTGAACTGCCCTGACCCCTGTGCTGTGCCCATCCTTGAGCGCTGCATGGGCCACTATGGATGGGCCCCAAGTGCCCTCTTTGCCCTCTTTGCTCTTGGCATCTGCTGCCAGGGTGCTCTGCAACCGCCTGGGTGCAGGGAGGCACAGTGCTTTTCAGCAGTCTGTGGTTGCATTTGCATCCAATAGAATTCTGTTACTCCTCAGGTGCGTGTGCGTCAACCTCTTCATGGGCTGAGTTGCAAACTCTTGTTCCCTTGCGATGACTAACGGCTGCCTCAAGGCAGAGCTTTCAGCCAGTCACTGCCATTGCCAGAAGGGTTGTTTCTGCTCTTTGAGTGAGAATTTGCCCAGGCTCTGTGGTGTGTTGGCTTTTCTGTGGTTGGATGTCATGAGGAAGGATGTGTGTGCAAGCTTTGTCACCGTTGGCTCCATCATTCTCAGTCCTGTCTCCTCCCCTCTGCCGCTGCTGTGGGTCTGTTCCCCCAGTGTGTGACCGGGCTATTGCTGCTGTCCCCCGTCCCAAATTAGCTGCTCAATTAGCTGAAAGTGACTGGCAGGTGACTTCTCTCCCCACTGCGGAGCTGGGGATGCCAGCCCAGCTCAGGACATCCCCTTAAGCTGTTGCCTCGTGGCTCAGCCATGGCACTTGGTCGCTTGGTGGCTGCAAAATCCCTCCCCTCCGCTTGCTTCCTCGCTGCAAATAGAAAGCATTTAACGAAGTAAAGATCAGAAAAGCTTTTAGAGCTGGGCTGGTAAAGTGATGCACCCCTGGGATTCTGGGGGTAATGAGATGGGAAAGAGCTTGGGAGGAGGAGGAGGTCGTGACAGCTTTGTGGATGGGTGCCCCAGCTGCAGCCAAGAGTGCTGGCATGGGGCTGCCACCTTCACGGCTCCTGCTGGCACTGGTACTTCGTGAGATTTTGGTCCTTGAAAGCAGAAGGTCTGAGAGTTGAGGTCTGTGGGGCAAGTGTGCCTCTTTCTTGGGTTCCTCTTCTGTGAGCAGTGAACCTTCCAGTGCACTCCAAGCGCCAGGAAAGAGGTTGTCTAAGTGCCCAAGAGCTGCCACACTTCATGCAGATGGCATATGTGCTGCAACTGCTCCTGAAATGGGTGGCAGGAGAAGAGCGCTTCCTCCTCTGCAGGATGGTGAGAAGGGTTTTTAAAGTGCTGGCAGGGGATGGATGACTTAAAAGAGTACCTGGCTGGTGTGGTTCATGGCATCCCGCCAGCCCCCATCCCTCAGGTGCCAGGATGACACGGCCTCAAGGGCCTGAGCCTGCCAAGGAGTTCTGAGCGCAGCAGCTGCTGCGGGAGGCTCTACAGAAGGTCCAGGCAGATGAAAGAGCTGCCGAGCGATGCTGGGGCTCAGCCTGGTCCCTGGTGGAGCCATGGGCAGGCTGGACACCAGAGCCCGGGCACAGACCAAGCATCACAGCAGCTCTGCTCCCCATCACCAGTGTCTGATGGGGCTCCACAGAGCACCGGCTGGGCTGGCTGCGTCTTTACCCTGTTAGGAAGCTGAGCTGTTGAAAGCAACCCGCCCTTAGGGACCCAAATCCAGGCTGTGTCCCCGCTGGTCTGGGAGCTGCTGGATTTGCACGTGAAGGAAGAACAAAGTGGAAACACAGAGCCCCAATGAAAAGGCTGCCAAGTCCCTGCAGAGCATTGCCCACCGGGGCCCCTGCACATGTCCCTGCTGCAGGCAGCCCTGGCTCCCATGGCACCCTCCTCTTCGTCCCCAGAATCTGCCCCTGGGGTGGCTGTGCTGCTCTGCAGGGAGGCAAAGTGCCATGTGCTGGGGCTGAGGCGCTGGCACTGGGGCTGCCAGCATCCTCCCCAGCACGCAGCCGAGCGGGCACCCTGCTGGGCGAGCGCTTTGCCTTCCCAAAGTAGGTCACGCCGTGAACTCGAGCGATGTGGCGGGCAGGGCTAAAAATACCGGCAGAGCTGAGTGTTTCCCCAGCAGCTGTGAGGGGCCATGGCTTCGTAGCCTCGCCGGGTCAGGCTTTGGCCAGGAGGTGCCGTGATCCTGGCCCCATCCAGGAAGGTCATGGGGGCCCATGGGCTGCTGGGGCCAGGGGCAATTTAGGAGCAGGTGCTGGAGAAGCCCCTCTGGGGCTGCAGGTCCAGAATACACCCAGAAAAATGCCTCTGCCAGTGGTGTAAACAAGTCATCACGAGACAATTTGCAGCCAGGCCCCTGCTGCTTGCTGAGACCTTCCCCGGAGCCTCGGATGTCTCATCTCCAGCCTCCTCATCTGCCTCCTCAGAAAACCACCTCGGCTTCCCTTTGTGTAAACTATCGGTGGTAGAAAATAATGTTGGGAGGAGGAATGTAACCCAAGCCTGCTGCAAGAACTCAGCAAACTGATGGGTTTTTTCTCTTGGGAAAGAGAGTGTTTTCAGTTTAGGAAGAAACCCAGAGGATGGGGATGAGTGGACTGGAGTGCGCTGCTGGGATGGGCATGGCCATGTCCCAGTGTCCCTGCACCATTGAAGGTAGGGTTGGAGCTGGAGTCCCTTCCCAGCCTCATGGCTTGTAACGAACCCATGTGGCTGCTGCCTGCAGCTCAAGGACTTTGTCCTCTCTTTGGGTCTTTGTCTCCTGTAGGACTTCAGCCACCCCATCTCTGGCCACAGCTCCTTGTGCTGCAGAAAAGCACAGCCAGGCCAGCCCTGCTTTTCTCATCCCTTGCCTCCAATTCCTGCATGCAGGGCCAGTGCCGCAGCACTGGGGTGCCTCAAAGGCAACTGCTTCTCACTTGCCTCCCCCAAATGATGTCTAGATTTTTTGCATCTCATCTTTTTTGGATGAAACCTTCCCTCAGTTCCTGTTTGAGAGCTGGCCTATTTTAACACTGCCAAGTGCAAAGGGGTTTGTGCACAGAACAGATCCTGGTTCCTCTGGATGACTTCTCTGTTGCAATTATTCCCTGCCAGTCCCCCTGCTTCCAGCAGCTGTGTAACTCATCAGCTGTGTTTTGTGCTCATTTCTCAATCAATGATGAAAACATTGATTAGTGTCAGACTGGGACCGACTCCTGCAGAATCCCTCTAAATCATCTCTGTTCGCTGATGACTCCTTCTTTTGGAGATGGGCTCGCAGCTCTCCATCCATTTAATGCGAGCTTTGTTCACATTGTATAGCACTAAATTTGTAATTAGGGTGTCATATGATATTAAGTCAAACACGTTGCCAAAAGCTAAGCAAATAATGGCTTCGTGGTAACCTTTATCTGCAAACTTGTAATTTTCTCAAAGGATGAAATGAGGCTCATTTGATGAGACATTTTTCCATTCCACCCCACTGATAGGCATATTTTTAATCCTTGAATTTCACATTAATTGAATCTTCTGCACCCTCTCCACTTTTCATAGAAATCACAGAATGGTTTAGATTGGAAGGGACCATGAAGGTCATCCAGTCCAACCCCCTTGCAGTGAAGAGGGACATCTTTAACTGGATAAGGTTGCTCTGAGTCCCATCCCACCTGGCCTTGAATGTTTCATGTGAAACCTGTGCCAGCGTTTCACCGCCCTCAATATGAAAAATGTCTTCCTAATTTCTTCTAAATTTCTTCTTTTCAATCAGAATGTCACGCCAGACTGACTGGCTGTTATCCCAGGGCACCCACTTTGCCTGTTGAGCACCACGTTAGCATCCTGCCAGACCTGGCGTCTCCCCAGGCTTCGAGCTGTTTAGCAGCAGGAGGAGGCTCAGTGCAGTGCTGGAGGGCACTCAGGTGCAGATCATGTGGATCTGCTGCTTTAGAAACCCCACAGATGTCACCCGAGATGCCCACTGTTGTCATAGACCCCTCTGGTTTCATCATCCTCATCTCGTACACTCCAGTCCTTTCTAAATGCCGACGAGACACGCTGAGGGCCTTGGCACCAGCGATGTTCCTCAGCTAGAAATGGCATCTCCATGCTTGGACTGAGCAATCCCTGAGCAAGGCGATGTCCCTTTGACATCGGTCCTGCTCCAAGCAGAAGGGGAGACACCTGATGTTGCTCCTGACCACAACCTTTTTATGCTTCTCCAAGTCTATGAAACAAACCTGCATCATCATTATTAACATTTGGGTTGTTTCTAATATATTTAGTGAATAACTTCTTACTGATTGTGGCTTTGCCAGGCATGGATTTTCCTCTGTCTGTTTTCACTCTGCTGGCAATATTTCTGCTTCATAGCTCATTGTGGTGGTTGCTGCATACTTATTAGTATCCATTACATTCTTCCTCTTCATATACATTGTCATTTTGCTTCCAATTGCTGTTTTCAGATTACCAACTTACAGCACAGGCTCTCAGCCCAAGCTATATTTCCTTGACTCTGCAATATTAGCTTTTCTGCTCCGTTCCAAACTCTACTCAAAGAACTGCTTATTTCCCACTTTACAGGGTTGTTTTCTCTTTCAATTTTTCTCATAGTTGTCATTATCTCCAATAAGTTTGTGAAGCTGTTTGTTCCATGAGCGATGAAGAGACCAACAAGATGTATCGGTCCACAGCACAGGTCTATGACTCTGCAGCTCCCTGGCAGAGCAGGCTGGGGCAGCTGTGCTGAGACCATCCCACCTGACCTGGAGCCTGAGGGAAGCTCTGTTCTGGCTGGTTACACCTGATCCAACACCCAAGCTGCTCTCCCCACACGGGACCACCTCTGCCCTCACCAGCAGCCTGTTCCACTGCCTCACTTGGTTTTCTGTTAGGTCTAACCCAAATCTCCCACCACCACAGTTTAACCCCATTGCTTCTTGCCCTGTCCTGCCTTCAGCCAGGTAATAACTGGAACGTGTTGCTGTGGTTCCCCTGCACGTCTTTAATTTTCTGGGGTGAATTGGTCCCACTTTCACCCTTTGCTCACAACTGCTCTTTCACATCATCCGGCCCCTCCCACTGCTCCCTCTGAGCTCCAGCCAGCCCCAGTCTCTCATGAAACGCTGCACCCAGAGCTGGCCAGGTCCTCCAGCTGGTGTTGTACCAGACCTGTGCCACCCGTGCACAACGGCACAGCTCTGTATTACTCTGCATGCTGTGACATCCACCTTTTCCACATAAGCACAACACTTCTGGCTCTGATTCAGCGGAGTATTCGCAGCAGTACCCATGCCCTTTCCTGCAGAGCGGTGATGGAGCCAGCTGCAGCCCATGCCAAGCTCCGAAGTCTCGAATCTTACTCAGCACCCATCTGATTTCACTATGAAGCTTTGGGGGGCTGCTCCTCCTCCTCCCCACAGGACAAATTGGAAACTGGCCACAGGCAGGGACCGCAGAAGATAAACCCTCTCCCACCCCATGCACACACCACAGCCCCTCCCTCCCTGTGCCCTGAGCTATTTTATTTGCAGTTGTAGAACTGGTCATCCTTGCACAGGGCCTGACCTAGAGCCTCCTCACTGCCTGCACCTCTGTGTGATGCTCCAGCTGAAGCAGATGGTGCTGACTTTGCTAAACTCTCACCATGGCCAGGAGCTGCTGATGGCCCTGACCGTGTGTGCAGCCCTACATGAACCTCCCTGCGCTGCCCAGAGCTTCTTGTCACTAGGGCAGACACAGATATGTACTTGAGGCCAGAGAGGAGCTGTGGAATGCCCTCCCACGCACACGACACAGCAAAGCCCAGCTCTCCTCTTTTCCTCACCTCCCTTGCAGCTTCTTGCCCCTGCTGCATCACAAAACGCTTTCCTTCCACCCACTAAGACTGAAAGGCTGAATGCATCCCTCCTCTTCCTCCAGATGAGCTTTCTGAGTCATCCACCCCATACATTTCTACCTGCTTTCCCCTTGCTCCTTGGCCTGGCTCTGTGCAGGATCAGTCCCCACCTGCACGACCGCCACCCCCTTGCATGACTCCTGTGCTGGATGGAGCTGGTCCTGCCACACTCCGGGCTGTGAGGAGTGAGGATGCTGCATTTCCATCTCTCCCTTTTGCCCACAGTAACAGCAAATGTGCAAGGCAGCTGGAAACAGTTTCATTCCTGTGCCCAGCACCTTTAGATACAGCAAGGGTTGGACGTGGTGCAGGGTTGGAGCGGAGCTTCAGGAGAGAGATGTTTATAAGGACACAGTCACACAACTCTCCTTTAGCAGCAACTTTTTCTCTTTCATCTTAAATATAACCCAGCCACTTCAACTTCTCTGCTGCGTGGTACCAATGTCAGGACAAAGTCAGACAGTTATTTTGCCAAACAATGAAATACTGAGATGTGGATGGAGCAAGAATTGAGTAATCACTGAATCACTGAGCAATCAATTACCATCAATTACCAATTCCTGGAGTATTTTCGGGAATCCCAACTTTGAGGAACCTCTGGGGTGAAGTCCTGCAATTCCACAGCTGCTGAATGGTCCCTGCCAGTGCAGGGGACCCTGAGAGTAAACCCTATCTTTGGTAAGTGCAAACCCAGTTTCCCATCACCAGGAGAGTGGTGCAGTATGGGAACACAGGACCCTTGGGAAGGGATCACCATCCAGCAAGAGTGTCACAACTCGGCCAAGCAAAGTTGCTCTAGTGTGGTGAGAGTCCTCCAGAGAGCTTTCGCACCAGTGCTCCCACATTTCGGTGGAGAAGCTAAGGAATCTTTTCCCTGTATGAAATATCCACATTGCTGTTTCCTTTGTTATATTTATTTATTTTAGTTTATTCTGATGAACTGATTTATGTCAATCTGATACCACTAATTTAGCCAACAGGACTGAAATGATGCTACTGTCCTGCTCAAACTCTTCCTCCTGCTGTAGCAAATGCTCATTTCTTCTTTTGTGTTTTTCCACCTACTCTATCATTTTAAGAGAAAACGAGGGATATAATGTTATGCTGCTCTAGAAGTGCCCACTCTCCCATCAGCTCTCCTGACTCAGAAATGTGGTGTCTCATCCAGATTCTCCCTCTCCTGCACACAGTGAGTTCCTTCACAGGGATTTAGGAGCACGCTTTTGAAACTACCACAGCCCAGGGGTGACACAGGCAAACACAGACTGCAGGAATCTCCGGTGCTGGTGCTAATTCCCTTTCTTTGGGCTCTTTGGCAGCCCCACCTGCCTGTATTGGGTTTGAACATTACAAGCTCTGTGCAGTTGCCCAGTATTGGTTCTCTTGGGCTCAAATGGCCAGAAAAGTGACCTGGCAGCAAGCAGCAAAGTTTTTCAGCTGATATGAGACAGAGAGCAGGACTGTGTGGCTGGGAATGCAGGGGATGGAACAGAGCAATGAGAAGCACCCTGGCTGTCTTCAAGGGTGAGCTTTGGGAAAGGATAGTGGGGTTTGGGAAAGGATGGAAGGCGTCTGCTTAGTTGGTGGGGTTGGATGTGCTCCTGTCCTCCCTTAAGTGTCTGAAATATATTATTAGTTGTGCCAGGGAAGATTTAGACTGGATATTGGGAAAAACACCTTCATGGGGAGGGTTGTCAAGCATTGGAACAGGCTGCTCTGGGAAGTGATGGAGTCGCCATCCCTGGAGGCGTTTAAAAGTCATGTGGACATGGTGCTTAGAGACGTGGTTTAGTAGAGGAGTTGTCAGTGTGAGATTTATAGTTGGACTCAATGATCTTAAAGGTCTTTTCCAACCTAAATGACTCTGTGACTCTGTGGTTATTATCGTTATTATTACTGTTATTACATTATGAATTGGTGTGCACACCTATTAACAAGGGTCCGCACGGGACTGAGTCTGCCTGGCTCCAGCCTACCTGGCGCAAGGCATGGCTTGCATTTAGAAAATTATTTCAGCCTTCTGGGGCCACATTTTAAGGCAGGTTTGTTCAATAATTCATGTTTCAAGTGCTCAGTCTGGACTAGGATTACCATTTGCAACACAAATCTAATAAATGGCATGCACAGCTGAGTGGTGAGATCTCTTCATGGCTGGCACGTGAACTTGTGTCACCTGGCCGTGGTGATGCCAGTAAGACCTGGATGGAGCAGCCTTGTCAGGAAGGCAGCTCAAGATTTCAGCCAGCAGAGCAATGGCTAATTGAGTGTATTTCAATCATGAGATCCACAGAAGGAAAGCAAAATCCACAGAGAAGGAAATTGCATCTTAGAGTAATCTGAATGTGGGTAGATAATTAGGCCTATATTTCATGGGAACATTTGCTGGGCAACATAATGAAAAGGCCAGCAACATAATTTTCTTTAAGTAGTGCGATGCCTCCCACTAGGGCCGGGGCCGGTGCTGCAGTGCAGTGGGAGCCGGGAAAGGCGTTGTCTGGGAGCAGGGACCATTGTGTGACGATGCCAAGCTGCAGCCCATCCTCCCCATCTCTAATGCCTGCTCAAAGCAAGCTGCTACAGCTCTTGCACTGCTCTTGGCAAAACAAATCCCGCAGCCTCCACTCGCACTCCAAACCGCAGCCACAGCAAAGCTTGGCCACGTTGTGTTTGCAGAGCTGGACAGACCCCGGCCAGCTCAGTGCTAAGATGGGAGTGAACCGGGGGTAAGCCAAGCTCCTGTCACTGGACCCAAATTGGAAAAGCTCCTGCTCTGAGTCATTGTTTGATCCAGCTTGGAAGGTCTGAAGGGGCTGATAAAGCGGCTCTGCGGGTGGGATTCAAGGGAAACGCAGCCTGGCTGCCCATGCCCAGGATACTCCCTTGTGTGAAAAGCCCACCCCCGGGTGCCCAGCTGGTGCAAGGGCTGGGCTCTGCCCTGAGCGTGGGTGGTTCATGCTGTTCATGGATGGCTCTGCTCATCCAGGAGGGTGCACCAGCCCTCAGATGCCCCCAAGCCACCGCTGTGGATGGGAAGTGGAGCTCTAAGGCCTTTCTTAGTGTTGTTTTTTCCATATTTGGGATAGAAAGGCTTCCACCCCCGCCTAAGCACAGATCCTCCCTTCTGGATCTCTGATTTGGACCAGGGCTGCTTCTGGCTTGCTCTGGCAGGACCTTGCTGCCTCACACAGGAGCAGATTATGTAAAGTAATACCTGGCTTCTTCGTAACACTGGCAAAATGAGATTTGGGAATGTGTGATGGCTTTGGAGGGTGGAGGAGAGGGTTTAGTCTTTCAGGACAGGTTACCCTGCAGTCAGGGTTTAATGGGTCCGAATTCCCCTCCCACCAACACTGCTGGTGCACCAGGGCTGGTGTGTGTCACCTAACAGCAGGAACGGCTGAGAGGTTGTACCCAGCCCTGATAACTACTGATAAGGCCTTCTACTGAAAATAGCAGGGGGTCAGCTGGTCTAACGTCTAACATTGCGGTCTGTGTCCTGCATCCCAGCTGGTTCATCCAGTGGCCAGGGCTGTGTTTGGGACTGCATTTGAACAAGCTCTTTTTTGCTGACGTGAAATGCTTGGCCATTTAACAGCAGCACTGCCCAAATGAATCTCCTGAAAGCAGAGCCATCACTCCTGGCTGACTCCAGCTTGTTAGATATTGACATTACTTCTGTGATGTATTGTCTAATTTTAATTATGTCAATGTTGAGAAAATTATTTACTTATAGTGCCTCATTGGCGTTTCCAATTGTTGAACTTAACAGGAACATCCTGAAGTGGCTTAAACTGGCCAAGGTGGAAAATGGTTAGGTGGTATTTCAGAGTGACCTCCTGGGACCTGGGAGACCTTGAGCTTCCCAGTGCAGCTGGCCATACCTGTTGTTCTCAAACTCTTTCCAAGCAGTGCTATGCAGATAAACTCTGACAGCTCCCCCACCACCTTGGTTTTGTTGCCACCTCTCAAAGCTGTTGTGACTCATCAGAAGAGCTGAAATGGGACACCAAGTCTATGGATGGTGGGAATATCAGTATGTCTTCTCTTTTCAGTCTGGTGCATCTCCCCCATCACCACCAACCTTGTTTTGTGCAGGACGATGGGAACAGAGGGCAGGGAGCAAATGTCCCTGTGAAGCCAGTCCTTTTTGTACCCCTGCTGTGATCTGAGTGCACCGTGTGCGTGGGAGGGACCTTCACCTCGGTCGTGTTGTCATAACATACAGCCCTGGGAAATGTCCCTGGGGAGGAGGTCCCGCACCTCCCTCAGCACTGCTAACCCTGCTGTTCTGCCCTTCCCAGTAACTCAAAAACTGACTGTGTCATCTGCAGGGACCACACATGATCCTGGGAATCTGGACCAAGGAAACAACAGTCATCTCCAAGGCCAGCTAAACGTCACGCTTTGTTCTGGTTTTATGCTGTTGAGTCCCTGCCCTTTACCTCTTGCCAAAGCAACTGGTGTGTGGGCCACAAATGCAGCATGGATGGGGATGATATCCAGCTGAGCCTGGAGGTGGAGGCCATTTCTGAGGACAACGATCAGTGCAGAGCCCAGTACTGCGCTGCTGAAGTCCGGGTTGGGTTTCTCCTGTCTTTGCAATTATCTGCTCTGGATGTCCTGAGCATTTTCATTACCGAGCTCTTCGCTACTGTGAGGTCCTTGTATAATTCTTTACAGCACCTCATGTACTTACAGCCCTGAGTACATTAGCATCATCAGCCAGCTCTGTCACACCTTTTTGCAATACCTTTTCAAGATTGTTTCTGAATACGCTGAAGTGTGCAGACCCCAACACAGGTCCCTGTGGGGCTCCATTCAAGCCCTCCCTCCACTTGGTAGCTGCCCATTGATAGCTCCTCTTTAAGAACCCTTTAACCACTTATTTATCCGTTTCATGCCTTTTCTGTCAATCCCATGGCAGCTGTGTTTCTGTAAAGAACTCCTGCAACAGACCTGTTGGGAATCCAGGTAGACACCTGCTAATCGATACCCTTAAAAAACTGTCATGGAGCATACATTCATTCAAGGAAAAACATCTTCTTTTTCCTTGCCAGTATTTTGGATGCATCCAACTCTGCACTAATCATGTTCTTTATGACAATTTCAGTCAGGTTGCCCAGGAGGAACCTCAGACTTCATGGTCTATAACAACCCCAAACTCTTCCCATTTGTCACCCTGAAGCTCTCAGACATGGAGGCTATGTTACGCACAGTGATTACATGCTACAATTAAGTAATTAAACTGTTACATCTCTGAGTTCCTCAGCAATTAGGTGAACCATCTCAGTCTGGTGAATTTGCAGGCTTTGGTTTGGCTCTTTATACCTCATCTTCTGCTGACACTTGAAAATGAGCCAAATCCAACGCCATGTCCATATAAAGATGATTTTTGGCCCCGGAACTTCTCTGAGCTTTTCCTTGCTGACTGCAGATGCAAAATATTCATTGTTTTTCTGTTCTGCCCTTACCTCCTACAAATGCTCCTCTTGCACTGTGGCCAGCTCTGAATCTCCAGCCTCTCCAGGCTTCCTGTGCCTGATGTGTTTGAGGAAGTATTTATGATTATTTAGCTCTGCCTTTTGCAGGTTGTTCCTATAACAGGTTTGGGCTTCCCTTCTTCCTCTTTTTGCATTTAAATTGTCAGGATACACATTCTTTTGCTTGTTTAGACAGAAAAATCTTTTCTAAACACAAAAAAGGCCGTATCCCTAAAGTCTTGAGTATCAGCAGGCCACCTCATCTCAGCCTGATCTCAGACCTAGACCTACCCAGGTTGCCCATGAAACAGAGATGTGCTGTTTGGTTTGTCAGGATGCTGAGACACCAGATTTTTAAAGTGTGACACATGAATATAGACAAAAATCACCACTGGCCAGGATGGATTTTGCACCTCTGGGGTTTCAGGATATTGCATCTTCACTGGTAGAAGAAATGTTTCTCTGACCATCTATGGTTATTTGGAAGCTGGTTTGGGGTGTGCTCCCCTAAGACAATGTGAGCTCAGCAGAGAGAGCACCAAGAGCAGAGGTTTGGGGCTCAGTTAGAGGGACCGCGGTTCTTCCTCTCCTCAGTCTGTTTGCCTACGTGCGTCTGGAAGGCCTGTTGCCATGGAGAAGTGATGGGGAACAGTCTGCCTAGCTTGCCTGACTTTTTTCCTAGCACGAAGCAAAGGCATCTTTCCGTCTGTAATGAACTGGAGACGCGCTACCTCCACTTCTGTGCGGCACTGGCGTAAGCCAGAGCCCCAGATACCCAGGAGAAACCCAAAGGCAGGGATGAAACCCTAGGAAGGCAGCAGAGAACAAGAGGGGAAACTGCAGGGAGATAGAACAGTGCTTGAGTGTGATGGAGCCAGGCCCTTCTCAAGGGCGCACTGTCCAACAGGTAGTGGGTATCTATTGCAAAAAGGGAAATTTCCATTAGGCCTATGGAAAAAATCTTCCCTGTGAGACTGGTGCAGCCCTGGGACACGGACCAGAGCGATGGTGGCATCTCCATCCTTGGAAGTCTTCAAATGCCCATCTGGCCAAGCCCTGAGCAGACAATAGGCCCTTAAATTAATCCCTACACTAAGCTGGACCCTCCCCAGCCACAAAGAGTGAAACTTTCCTCAGGAATGGACAAGGGAGACTTTGAGAGAGCTCCAAGAGGCACAAATGTGGCAGAGAGTGGCCTGAAAACAGGGTGAAGATGGAGGCATCCCTGCTTTTTAAGTTTGAGGATTGACAGTCCTGGACATTGCTTCACTCAGACTGTAACTGCTTGCACAGCTCAAGTGCTCTGCAATTTTTTTTAAGGTGCTCCCTAAAACCAGATGGATTTTCTTTCAATTTCTGTTGTAGAAACTCTCTGGTGACATGACTGTGCAACAAAAACGGAGTGGAGAGGGGACAGTCATGAGTAGAAGTTTAATGGGAGTCATCTCCCAGGGGAAGAAATCCAATGCACTGATGATGGGTTTTGTTTTATACCTGAAAAATGTCACTGTGAGCATCTTTGCGTTGTTTCCAGGTAGGTGAGGATTATGTTGAGGATGTCTGTTAGCTTTGGGGTTTTTTTTGCTTTGCATTTTTAAATGATAGCATTTGCCACAATTGACAAAATATTTAAACATACAAATAAAATACATTATTTTCACTCTAGTTATGCAGGGAAAAAAAGGAGGGAAGCAGAGTCAAAAGGCTCAGGCTGACCTTATCTTTAAGTATCCCCGTGTATTTCTCTTTTCTCCCTTCTTTTGACTGTGTGTGCACCTCCAGATCGCTGTGCCTTTCTAGCAATGTGAAGCAAGGAGACAAGCGCTGCTTCCAGGACTGAGGCAAACCTGCCCTAAAATCTGCTCACTAGCACACGGGACAGAGACTGTGATGTTTGAAGGAGTCTCATCACTCATTTCAGTACTGTGAAACAGCAGAGCCCTGCTCATCCTGCTTGAGATTCAAAATCCCTGGGGAAGAGTAGCAAGACTCATCCACAAGAGCAGCTCTGAGGAACGAGTGGGTAGAGACCAGCTCACTCGGTGGCAGTGATGGAGCAGCTGGTGTCACCTAGCACCTCTCTTTTGATCAACTGGGCTAAGCTAAAAATCAGGACGACAACTTTATTTTGCACACATGGCATTTTTTTCTGCTCACAGCTTGGGTTTAAGGGAAGAGACATTTCTGAAAGTTTGTTATTGACCGAATTCTGCAGTGTCTGATAAAATTCCAGCTGATGAGGTTTTTACATCCTGTTCCTTGTGGCCACATAACCCACAGCAAGTCCTTATTCATCTTTTTTTTTCCTGCTCTCTACACAACTAACTTCATTTTTCAACTTGTAGATGAACAGACCAAACAGATAATTTTTTCAAATCCTCCTATGCTCCTTTGCAGATTTGACTTTGGAGTCTATGGAGAGATGGGACTGAAGCTTTTCCCAAACTTGTGCTCTCTTCTGTGCAGGGTTTCTGAAGGACAGAGGAACACGAGCTCACGCTTACCATTCCCCAGGTACTGACAAGACAAGGTGTGTCTGTTTGTCTGTCCCTGCCTCCTCTGGCTGCTTCTTTTCACAAAGCTTGTATGAAGTTCAGTTATCTATATAACTCCTAGCACTCTGGAAAATACTGTTGGATGAATTGGATCTGAATTCCTTGGGATCTGTGCATTTGCTTGGAGAGCAGGGGAACCACCCAAGTGCTTTGTCTATATATATTGTGAATAATATCTAAAAACTTGCTGCTCTACTCACTCAGGTGCCCCAAAAGCAGATTAATAAAACATTTTCTCAAGGAAAACCACCTTTTTAAACCCTCCTGGGGATCGAAACCTACATCCACAAAATTAACGAGGGCTAGAACCCCTCAGCTGTGAGGAAAGGCAGAAGGAGTTGAAATGTTCCGCTTAGAGAGCGGAAATCTCTGAAGAACTTCTTGCAGCCTTTCAATATACAAAAGTGGAATCGCCCTCCCTGGAGGATTTCAAAAACTGTGTGGCCATGGCAGTTGGGGTCATGGTCTAGTTGGCACAGTGGTGTTGAGCTGATCGTGGGACTTGGTGATCTAAGAGGTCTTTTCCAGCCTCAATGATTCTATAATTCTATGAAGAAGGTTGTGGTGAGGTGGGTGCTGGGCTCTGCTCCCAAGTAATAAGTGACAGGGCAAGAGGAAACGGCCTCAAGCTGTGCCAGGGGTGGTTTAGACTGGATATCGGGCAATATTACCCCACAGAAGGGCTTGTCAAGGCCTGGCAGAGGCTGCCCAGGGCAGTGGGGGGAGTCTCCATCCCTGGGGGGGTCAGAAAGCGCGGCCGTGGCACTTTGGGACAGGGTTTGGTCAGCACGGTGGGGTTGGGCTGGATGGGCTTAGAGGTCTCTTGCACCCTCACTGACTCCACGTCGCCACAACCAATGCGTGAGCAGCCCCGCGGGCGAGCACCGCTCGCTGTGGTCACTGCTCCCCCTGAGGCGCCGCCATGACGGGGCGGGGCGGTCCCGCCCCCCGAGCCCGGCCCCGCCCGGCCCCGCC